>PVKS010041377.1:0-16056 GCA_004027875.1 Aplodontia rufa
GAGAAGCATGCTATCCCAATAAGTGGGCTAAGGACTACCTTAATAAAGAGTAGTATTGAGGTAACCAGATAGCCATTTGGAAAAAAGATAAAGCTAGATTCTTTTTCTTTAAGAGAGAGATACTTTTTTTCATCTGGTTTTTGTTTTTCCTTTATTTGTGTATGTGGTGCAAGTGATCGAACCAGGGACTTCACACATGCCGGGCAACTGCTCTACAACTGAGCCACCTCTCCAGCCCCAAACAATATCCATTATTTACACCAAATAGCAGAACAAATTCTACATGCAGCAGAGATTTAAATGTAAAAAGTGAAACTGTAAAAAGTTAGAGACCTCCCTGATATAAAACAAATATATCTAGTTAAGATTGACCAAAGCAAAATGACTGCAAATAAAAATCTTTGAGTAGTGTTGACTGACAAATGGACAGAAATACTCGAGACAAAATAATGTGGTCATGAGTTAAGGTCATTGTGACCATTTCTGGTCACATCATGACCCATTCCTCCAGAGGCCCTATAAGCTGCTGGTTTCAGATATGGATAGTTTAGCTCCCCACCTAGCCTGCCCTGCTAACCTGCCAGATGCAGCCTGAAATAGATAAACTGAAGCTTGCTGTTTGTATTTCTTGGAAAAAGACCCCTTTGTAAGCCTTCCAAAATTTTTGTGTTTCCACCTTTAAAAACAGCCTACTTGGGGCTGGAGCGGTGGCTCAGCGGTTATGGCACTTGCCTGGCATGCGCAAGTATGCAAGCTCAAACCCCAGCACCATGTACCCAAAGAAGTCTCAGAGCAACAAAAGGCACATGAAAAACTAAATAAAAATTGTTTCTCTCTCTCTCACTGTTCCTCTTTAAAAAAAAAAAAAAAAAGTCTTGATTATTTAAAATATAAATAAATAAAAACAGCCCGCTTGAGTCACTCCCAGCTGCTGCTCTCCCAACTTTACTTTGGAGCAGTAGCCCTGGTGCACCACCCTGTTTCTTCTCTTTTCTGTTTCTTTTCTTTTCCCAAAATAAATTTTCTTTCTCTACTCTAGTCTCTGGTGGTCTCACTATGCATCAATAATTGGACCCCCACAACAAAACTAGTACTGATAAAAGCATAGGTGAATTGTTCTGGAAACTGGACATCAGAGAAACTGCCCTACTGTTCAAAACCAAGAAAGAGTATTGGCAAATGCTGATGCATTGACCACATATAAGTTTTTTGCATGACCAAAACCAACAATTAAAATAAAATTATGCTGCAAACTGCACAGCTGAACTCGCTGGACTCAGGTACTGTTGAGGAGTGATGAGGGCCTAAGAAAATAAAAAAGACACAGACATAGAAAAAGCTGGAACCAGGTGGGACACTGTCCTCTGATGGAGAAACAGTGATCAAGAGCTATCACAGCATGTTTATTTTATAGAATTTTATCATGACAAAGCTAACTAGAAGAAAATTTCTAAAAAGCAGACAGGCCTTGAAGGTCACAGGGCCCAGAATATTTTGGTAGATTGTTTAAATTTTGGTTACCTAGCAACTGGCCTCTGGACTTAAAGTCAAGGACTGCTTTTTACATTTCTAAATCTTTGCCCAGAAACACTCTGTACCCTTTGCACAGAATTTTCCCAAGCAGGGCTTTGCAATATGAAGGACAGAAGTATTCTGCACCTTTTGCACAGAAACTGCCCTTCACTGTTGCCACTTTAAGGCCATCAAAGACTTTTGTCCAAGTCACCAGCTGTAATTTTTTTTTTTTAAGAGAGAGGGACAGTGAGAGAAAGAGAGAGAAAGAGAGAAACAACTTTATTTAGTTTTTCACATGGCCTTAGTTGCTTCAACACTTAGTTGTGTACGTGGTGCTGGGGTTTGAACCCAGCCTCGTGCTTGCCAGGCAAGCGTGGAAACCGCTGAGCCACCGCTCCAGCCCAGCTGTAATGTTTTAAGTGAAATTCAGGGCCAAGATTAGACACTCTGGCCATGCACAAAAATGTCTCCCAGGCAGGATCACACACCATCAAGGGTAGTCTCACTGGTGATGAGATGGTTGATAAGCCTGGCTCTCAGCAAAAACACAAATGACAAACTGGGGGAAATATTTACAACTCACCATATAGATAGTATATATAAAACTAAATACAAAAATTATTTTTAAATTAGGGTTTCATTTTTTAAATGATGTTGAAACAACTGAGTACTAACATACCAACAAAATGAACCCCAACCCTTACCTCATAGCCCATCTAAAAATTAACTCAAAAATGTATCATGGGGGCTGGTCTAAATCTTGGGGGAAATACCATCAAGCCATTGAGATGTGGTAGGCAGAACTGTAAAACTTAAGCAACAAAGCAACGGGCGCCTTTGGCGTGCACCCTTGTAAAGTGAGGAAATGCGCAGAAGCAGAACTGGCGATAACTCCAGGGCCCGCCTCCGCCGGCCCCGGACGCAACCCAAGTGGTTGCTGCTTCTCTGTCGAGCCAGCCCCCATTATCCCTTGAATGTGCCTCTCTCCGGCTCGTGCTGAAATTTTCCCAGCTGGTCCTGAGCTGAGGTGCTCTCTCCTCCGACCTTTCTCCGGAGACCTCTTGTCACCGGTGACACTGCTGTGCTCGCTAGATGGAGGAGAGGTGATCTCACACTCCGCGAAGTGGGGATCCTGCCCCTCACAGCGCCAGCTCGGGCCTCCTCGGACACAGGCTCTGCAACCTCGCCGTGGGGCGTCCGCCCTGCGGCCGCTGGCCAGGCTCACGTGGCCAGGGCACGGATCTGCCCCGTAGGGAGAAAACAAGGGACAAACAGTCGACTCCTCGGGCGCACGGAGTGGCGGGAAGCCGCGCCTCCACCTACCGCCCCACTCCAGTCCCCAGCAAGACTACTTCTGCGACATGGACACGGCAGCGACAAGGACACGGCAGCGACGCTCAGGCTGAAGCGGCGGCAGAGCGGTCCTGGGTGCGGGGACTGCCAGGGAAAGGCTCGGAGGTGGGAACGAGCTCGGCTGGAGTGGCGAGAGGCACTCCCGCCGAGAAGCCCCGTCCGCCTGCCGGAAAGGTCAGCACCCACTTCCGCCGACGGGCCGGAAGTGCGGGCGGCCGCGCTCCTCCGCGCAGAGCCCCAGGCGGGGGGGCGGGGGCGACGAGCGCACGGCCGGACGTCGCGACGCTCCACGGTTGGTGGTCCTGGAGCGGGGGCGGGGCCTAAGGACCGGGCGGCTCAGGATTGGCGGCTGTGCAGCCGGGGCGGAACAGTTGCTTTGTCTGAGGTCGCTACGGATGGGCGGCCGGCCCCTGCGCGAGGAGGGGTTTGGGGACGGTGAGTGGGGGCGCCGGTCGGTGCCGGGTGGCGCCCTCTTCCTCACGCACACCTAACTGGCGGTCCTCACAACCGGTGCTGGCCCCGTTCGTCTCGGGCGCTTGGCAGCCCCGCGGCTCGCCACGCCCCTCCCCCTCCCCGCGATCCCCCCGACCCCGGCGCGTCCCCTGCACTGTGGGCGCCGCCCTCCCGGCCTACGCCGAGGCGGGGAGCGGCTGGCCAGACCTCGGCGGAGAGGTCGGGAAGGGCTGCCCCAGGACGCGGAAGCGAAGGCCTCTGGGTGTTTGGGTCTGCATGGGGCCTGGCGGCGTTGCCCGAATTCCTGTGTCCAAGCGTCCTCCCGCCTCAACCTCCGGAATAGACCGCTGGGGCTGGAAACCGAGGTGTGTCTGCTAGGTGTGCGACCTGAGCGACGTTGCGCACCGCCGCGCCCCACGCCGAGTGCCCTCTGCTCTAAGCGATGAGCTGCGCCACTCGGGTGGTCAAGTGTGCGTCCTGCGCAATAGCTCCCGGTCTTTCTGCTGATGAGCTGTTTTCGCTGTTCCTCTGTAAGAGCCCTATATTGATGGATGAGACTGAGTTTTTGGTAATAAAACACTTTATTATTGCATTTAAATTTGGTAATAGTGAAATTAAATAATTTTCTTTTGCAAGCATATGCAGAGGTGGCACCAGTCTCCTGCGTACCCTTCCTTTCCCGAATATCTGGTTGCAGTTGCGCTGCCGGTGTCGCTGTCACTGTTGGTAACTCCCTGCGTTGCCCTTGCGCACTGGGGCTTCTGTAGGTGACCCAGAGGAGTGAGGTGAGGTTGGCAGGTTAGGCTAGGGCGTGGTGCGGGGCCTGTTTCTGCATTCGTGCGGTTTTCGGTTACTAGTGAGGTTCGATGGCTTCATCTGATTTCAGCAGCCATTCCTATTGCCTTTGTGATTTGCCAGTGCACATGCCATTCTGACATGTTGAAAACACACTCCTGGCCTGTCTTTTAACTCCAGTTAAGGCCCTTTGAAGGTGTTTGTTCCTGTTTTGGTGGTGGTGGTGATTTTGAGGTAATAGATTTTAAGTTTTACTTTGTTTTGTTTTGTGGTACCAGGGTTTGAACATAAGGGCACTTAACCAGCCAGCCAGGTCTCCAGCCCATTTTATTTTTTATTTTGAGACAGGGTCTCACTAACTTGCTTCTGGCCTTTCTAAGGTGTTACACTAGCTTTGAGCTTGGGTTCCTCCTACCTCAGCTGCTGGAATTACAGGCCTGCACCACTGCACCCTGCTGTTTTGTTTTAATTTTAGGTGTAGAGTGAGCTTGGAATCTAGCTTCATATTTCTCCCATAAATCATTACCATTTCTCACACTATCCACTATCTCTTGAATAATTTATCTTTGCATTGATTTGAAAAACCTCCTTTGTCAGGTACCAAATTCTTCCGTGTTTCCACCATTCCTGGAGCTTCTGATGGCTCTAATGTACAGAACGTTTTGGTTTGCAAGCCACATGTCTGTTGGGCTCTGCCCCCCAGGCTTTCTGCTTTTGATATTATGCTTTAAAGGCTCGTTCCCACAGAAAATAATAAATTTTTCCTCATTTATACTCATTCTTTTATAATGTAGTTTTTAATTTTTAACTTATTCGTTAGTAGATTCATTAGATTTTTGATATATGAGATAATGTGACTTTTTCTGTTGTTTTATTTTTAAAGGTCGTTGTCATTACTTAGGGGTAGTTTGTTGAGTATTATGAATGATTTAATTTTATCTTTTCCAAAATATTTAACCTGTCATCCTAGCACCCTTAGTGATTGTCTTTCCTCCTGAATCTTCCCACCAGACTTAACCCTGCTCTGTTCCTGAGGCCCCTGTGGTTCTTGTCACCATGGCCCTGTGACATGCTCTTCTCTCAGCTGGTTTCTTGGTGCCTCTCAGATGCCTATGTGTGTTTTTCCTCCAGGTGAACATAGGAGTGCTTGGTGTTGGTGAGCCCTGCCCACCACCTTCATGCCCCTGAGCACGTCAGCATGTGAATGCAGCACAGATTAGCAGCACTGTGTTTTGTGTCCAGTCTTTATTTTTGAGGCCTGACACTTGTGCCTCTCAGTCTGCCTGTTATTGTTCCTGAAGTTTTGTAGTTTTCTTCGTAGGAATCCTGCACTTTTTTAGTTTTAGTGGTACTAGGGATTGAACCCAGGGACATCCTACCACTGAGCCACATCCCCATCCCTGTTTATTTTTTATTTTGTGACAGGGTCTCAGTAAGTTGGCCTGGAACTTGCAATCTTCCTGCCTCAGCCTCAGGATTACAAGGTATGAGCCATTGTGCCAGGCCTGGATCCTGCACATTTCTAAAATTTAGGCTTGTTTCTTGTTGTGAATAGAATCTGGTTTCTTCCCTTTATTTCTTGGACCCAGGGGTCACTGGTGTATGGGAAAGCTACCAGTTTGGATAGCTCTGATCATCCACCCTGGGAAGGGTGCGGGAGTTGTGCTTACCTGGGTTTCACTTTGCACTCATAGGGGGTCTTGGAAGCTGCCTCATCAGAAGGTGTTTTCAACCTGGAAGGCCAGAGCTTGGATGTGAAGAGGAAGCTGTCACAAGAGGCCGAGGGAGTGAGGAAGGGAGGGTGGTAGCTCTGGGAGAGATCCAATGTTTGTATCCCAGCCTACCTGTGTGCAGGTCCTCTTGAAGGACGGAGACAGGAGACTGGGCATGTGTCCATCCCAGCCCTTCCTGCCTGTATGCAGGTTCTGGAAGGATGGAGGTAGGAGCCTGGCATGTGTCTGCCCCAGCCTGCCTGTGTGCAGGTCCTCTTGAAGGACGGAGACAGGAGACTGGGTATGTGTCTGTCCCAGCCCTTCCTACCTGTGTGCAGGTCCTCTGGAAGGATGGAGGCAGGAGACTGGCATGTGTCCGTCCCAGCCCTTCCTACCTGTATGCAAGTCCTCTGGAAGGTTGGAGGCAGAAGACTGGGCATGTGTTTGTCCCAGCCCTTCCTTCAGCCCTTCCTTCCTGTGTGCAGGTCCTCTGGAAGGACGGAGACAGGAGACTGGCATGTGTCCATCCCAGCCCTTCCTACCTGTGTGCAGGTCCTCTGGAAGGATGGGGGAGCATGCTTGTTCTGTCACATCAAGACCATCAGAAATTCCAAAAGCAATCACTGGTTTCTAAGCTTAGCTTGCAAAACAGATGTGTTTGTGGCTGTGTAAACCTCCTTTTCTGAGCTCTTCATGTCATAGTGGTCCCTTTTTGGTTCCTGTGCTAGAGATTCTGCCTGCCAGTGATCAGGACAGCCAGATGTGTGGCTTCTTTCTGGTTTTCTTTGTATGATCGTTGCTGCTGGGATGTTTCTGTTTTGTTATTCTCTGCAGACATTTCCAAAAGCCAAGTTGCTGAGTCTGCAGAATGAACCCTCTTGCTGCCATTCTGCCCTTATGGCCAGTGGGTCTGTGGCATCTTTGCTGAGCTGTGACCCCACATGGGTGCCAGTGGCAACCTGGGTGGCTGCTGTTTGTTTTTGCCCTGTGTCACACCATTTGGCAGCCTCCTCAGCCTGCCTGTCTGACACAGGGTGACAGTGGTTTTCATTCTGCCCCAGCCTCTGATGCTGCATCTTTACAGGACTTGTTATGAGCTAGCCTTTTAATATTTAAAAAACTGTCCTCACCATTCTCCTTTTTTACCTGAATTCCTGTGTTGTTCTCACAGAGCAGAGCCTGGAGTTGGGCCTTGGGATCCTTGGGGGAACAGGAAGCTAGTTAAAATCCAGTTTCCAGTCAGGTGCAGTGGTGCACGCCTGTAATCCCAGTGATTCAGGAGTCTGAGGCAAGAGGATTGCAGGTCCAAGGCCAGCTCAACTTAGGGAGACCCTGTCTCAAAATAAAAAATAAAAGGGGCTAGGGATGTAGCTCAATGATAAAGCACCCCCAGGTCCAGTCCCCTGCCGGAGGACAGCCCCAGCTGAACTCGGATCCCCGAAGGAGGAGTAGAGTCAGTGTGGAGGAACGGCTGGAACTTCCAGGTCAAGTTGCGAGCAGACATGGTTCCCTGCTTGAGCAAAATGCTATCTGTTCTTTATTGTTGAACATTTTTATACAGGTGTACAGATAAGGCTTTCTTTCATTATCAGCTTCATTGTACAATCATCTATTCGGTTTTCCAGTAATCTTTTGTTGTTGTTGTTTTTTAAAAGAGAAGGACAGTGAGAGAGACCTCCTCCCCCAGGTCTCTTGTTTGTCATGTTGCCCAGCTGAGCCATATGCAGTTCCATGAGAGGGTTGACTTGACTTTTGTACTGAGGATTGAACCCAGAGTTACTCTACCACTGAGCTACATTCCCACTTTTTATTTTATGTAAACACAGGGTTTTACTAAGTGGCTGAGGCTGGCCTCAGACTTGCAGTCCTCCTGCCTCAGCCTCCTGAGTAGCTGGGATTACAGGCATGTGTCAATGTTGACTGTGCTCTCATACCACGTTTTTAGTGTATGATCTACCTTTGGTCACAGGCTAGACTCTCAGTCACTGTCACAGACTGTCCCTTGATTCTCCAGAAGACAGCCCTGTCCTCTGTAGGACAAACTGTTTCAGGATATCTCTTGGCTCGCCCCCCTTTTCCGTAGCCACTTGGGTATGTTGGACATTTGTGTTTACTTTGTCCTTGTGTGTCCCCAGCAACTGCCCATCCCCAGGCCTCTCCTCACTTGAAGCAAGTCCTCCTTTACTTCTTAGACCAGATCCCTGGGTCACTGTGAACTCAGTTCACCCATAGTCACCACTGTACGTGCTTCTGGTGCAAGACCCTGGTTAAGCAACAAGGTGAAGTACTCCTGTCTTACTGGAGCACCAGGTTCACCAGAGGATGGTCCAGGAGTGACTGAGGGTCTGTGGGCCTCGAGCAAGTCCACCTGGTTTCCACAGTGGTGGCTGAGCCCCTCCTTGTTAGGAAGGTTCTTGGGGAGGCAGCCTGGCCTAATGCTTGCCACCCATGTGACCCGTGTGAGTGTCTTAGGTGTAGAAAATAAGGGCTCTGGTGAACTACCATCCTCTGATTCAGGCAGGAGTGTGGGCATGGTCCAGAGTCCTCACTGCCCCCCCCACTGGTGTGACCATGAGGACCTCAGCTTGGGACCCAGAGCCCTGAGGGGTCAACTCAGAGACCCTTGGCACTTTCTAAGTAGGATCTTCTGGGTCCATTGCCAGAGAGCTCTGCACTGGCCGTAGAAGGCCCAGGAGCAGGGCCTGGACAGGCTCCTGCACTACAGGGCCAGAGAGCTGACGTAGGGGTGTTGAGTGGAACAGCAAGCCTGTGGTGGGTCAGCACCTTCTTAGGCCTCACCTCAGCATGCTCCTAACTGGCTCTGCATGAGGACCAGGGACCCCTGAGGCCCCTCAGGAAGTCAGGGTCTATCGGGGCAAAGCCTGACCCCTCACATGTTCCCTCCCTTTCCTCAGCCCCCCAGGAACCTCTCACTTCTGTCATCCTCAGAGGCCCTAAGAAAGCAGATGATGGCAACTGCCAGGCTCTTGCCACCACCAGCAGAACTCCAGGTAAGTTGTCCCTGAGGCCTATGTAGTGTCCTGGCCAAGGCCCCTGTGGTTCCTTCCACGCCCAGGGATCACTGCATCCACTGAACTTATGACTCCCACTTAGCTGCCTGGGGCAGGCACCCACACCCCATTCCAGACAGCAAGATTTGGTTATTCCAAGAAGCCCCTGTTGTTCCAGGCCAAGGTGACCTTCGAGGATGTGGCTGTGCTCCTCTCTCAAGAAGAATGGGCCCGCCTGGGCCCTGCTCAGCGGGGCCTCTACCGAAACGTGATGATGGAGACCTACGGAAATGTGGTGTCACTCGGTAAGCCCCCCACAGCCCTGTCTGTGTGTCTCTGTGGGTTAGATTGGTGGGGGCCTCAGAGCAAGCTGGTCCTGGAGGCTCACTCACCTCCAGCAGGAGGTCAGCCCTGTCCATCTTCATGTTCCCAAAGGTGGCTTAGGCAGGATGGGAGTGTTTGGGTAGATGCCATGTAAACAAGGTCTCCCTCCCCATGAGCAGGAATACCAGGATCCAAGCCCAACGTCATCTCCCAGCTGGAGCGAGGGGAAGACCCATGGGTCCTGGAAGGGCAGGGGACTGAGGAGAGCCAGGGCCTGGGGAATGGCTGCTCAGGTAAGTGAGGGAAGCTGGCCCCACTTTTGCTGAAGGTCGGATCTAGGGGTTATGATGGTCTGTTGGGGGGCTGTATTGTCCCCCCCCGGGAGCCGATCAGGAGGAGGGTGAGTGCCGATGCCGGGGACCCCTTCCCTCCCAGCCGGGGAAACGAGGCAACCACACGCAGCTGATGGCAGCTCAGAATCTGTTTATTACTAAGGCACACGGGTTTTTATATATGGAGGAGGGGAGACAGCCAAGGAATCAATAATCCTTCTAAGGGAGTTGCCAGGGGTTATGCAGATTTTGAGTACCGACAAACAACTAGGTAGGGAACAGCCTGTGGTTAGCACATTCCAACACATCCTAACTCTTTGCATAAGAATTAGGAAGCCTAGCAAAGCAGGACCTAACAGCCCTTCCTGAAGGAACTTGTGGAAATAGTAACAAGATCGCTCTAGGGCAGCTGTTGAAACGGAGTGAAAGGCAGACCCAACAATGGTCTGTCAGGCCTCACCTGGAGAAGAGTCCATAGACTGGGAGGTGCTGGATCAGGCAGCAGTCCATGGCAGGAAGTGGGAGTGGTCGTGAATCCAGACCTGGTGGTGCAGAGCTGGGTGCAAAGGAGAAAGGACAGGAGGGCTGAGCTACTCAGAGGCAAGATCAGGCCGTGGATGAATTCTTGTCCCTGCTCAGAAAGACAAAAAGTGGTTAGCCAGGTCTAGTCCTAATGGAGCATTCCAGTTTTGAGGATTACCGGATTGTTTTAGAAAATGAACAAACTATCCTAAATGTAGAAGTCTCTCAGCCCTGACATTCATGGTGCAGGATTGAACTCAGGTGCAAAATAAAAGAGCCCACTGTCCCCACATCCCATGTGTGAAATAAGGCAGAATTAAAAACAACAAAACTGTAAGAATTAGAATGGAGAAAGAAAAGTGTCAGATTGCCAACTTAGAAAAAGACAGATTAGAATGCCTAAGAGAAACTTAGCGGTGTTGCTGGATACAAAAGTATTTGTATTTTTGTTCATCAGAAACAAACAGAAGCATATTTTTTAAAACAAAATTTTCTATTTGAATCAGAAATATAAAGTATCCTGGAATTAATCTAACAAAAGATATGAGACTTTATGGAGAAAATTATAAAAGGAAAAACGGAGCCAGGCTTGGTGGCCCAGGCCTATAATCCCAGCAACTAAAGAGGCTAAGGCAGGAAGATCACAAGTTTGAGGCCATTCTGGGCAACTGAGTAAGACCCTGTCTCTAAAAAAAAAAATTAAAAAGGGCTGGGGATGTGGCTGAGTGGCAGAGCTCCTCTGGGTTCCATCCCCAGCACCAAAATGAATGAACAGAGAACGAATGGAAGGTGGCACAGACGTAGGTAGATCTAGCCCTGAAAACTTTTCACAGTTGGGTTAACCTCTGCCTGCAAGATGACACCTGAGTCTTGAGAAAACCATAGGAAGGTTGACACAGGCTGTTGTTCCTTTTACAGACGACCTCAAGTGGGACCGCGCTGCAGCCTGTGTGCAAGACAGTTTATCTTGTCCATGGGGTAAGTGCAGTCTGAAGGTGTCGGTGTTCAGAACGTCACGAGATTCCCCAGGGTGCTTTGGGGAAGGAAGCATCTCTGCTAACTAAACATTTGCCTTTTGCATGTTTTGTTGCACTAGAAACATACTTTCCTACTATGTTGTACTTGAAAGCACACTGCAGCCATCACTCTAGAAGGGAGCTGCAGTCTGTAGTGGCGCTATGCAGGGTCACAGGGTGCATGCAGCTATCCCCGGCCTTCACAGCAGCTTGTGTCAGCCTCACAGTCATATGATGCTTTTATGCCGTGGATGATCAAGTAACCTCCTCTGCAGCTAAGGTGTGATTTAAAGTCATCTCAGTCATCTTGTTACTCTGGCAACAGAAGCCACCCATTCAGGAAAGCAAGTGATAGAGCAGTGATACTTTCCAGTGCAGATGACTGATTCTTTCTTTGGCCCACAGGCTTCTTTCTGTGAAGATAGGCATTGTGGGGGTGGGGACTAAAATTGTCTCAGTTTAAAGAACACATAGCTTAACTTTTTAAAAAAATCAAGATTTGCACAGGACCACACTAAGTTGCTGAGGCTGGCCTCAAACTTGGGATCCTACTGACTCAGGCTCCCAAGCTGCTGGGATCACAGATGTGCACCTCTGTGCCTGCTAGTTTGGCATTATTAAAAATCTTATTTAAACAGATGACTATGAATTCAGATATTTTTAAAAATGAAGAGCCTATTAAATCCTCAGTTTTAGTTTACAAATATGGTATACAAACAAATTGCTCTGAAAAAAATAAGAAGACCTAGAAATACCCAGTAACAAAAGTAGACACAAGGGGCTAGAGCATTGGCTCAGTGGTCACAGCACTTGCCTGGCATGTGTGAGGAGCAGGCTTCAAACCCCAGCACCACATACACAACTAAGTGTCATAAAAACAAAAAAACTTAGATGAAAAAATAAATAAGTTGATTCTCTCTTAAAAAAAAAAAAAGTGGACTCAAGACTTCAGCAGGTTCCTGATAGGAATTCTAGAGGCCAGCAAACAGGAGCACATGCTCAGTCTTGTTATTCATCAGTAGAGTGGAAATTAAAACCACTGTGAGTGTCATGTTACACATTCAGGATGGAAAAGAGTGGAAAGGTCTAACAGCATCGTGTATGGGGAGGACGTGGAGCAGCGAGTGGAAATGGAGAGTCACACGGCCACTTTGGAAAACAGTTTGGGTTTTTTGTTTGTTTTGTTTTTTAGAAAAAGAAAAAAGATGTTTTAGTGTTTTGCCTATAATGGAGAAACACAGGGGACTCCTTCCTCAAAGGCTGTGAGGCTGAGATACTTTTTTTTCTTGTTTTGTTTTGTTTTTTCTTGGTACCAGGGATTAAACCCAGGGGCAATTAACCACTGAGCCACATTCTCAGCCTTTTTTTTTTTTTTTTTTTTTTTTTTTTTTTTTTTTTTTTTTTTGAGATAAGGTCTTGCTCAGTTGCTTAGGGTCTCACTAAGTTGCTGAGGCTAACCTCAAACTTGTGATCCTCCTGCTTCAGCCTCCCAGGTTGCTTGGATTACAGGTATATGCCCCAGTGCCCACTAGTTTGGTATTATCTAATGAAACTGAAAATATGAATCCCTATGTTCCCCATTCCCATGCTGTGTACATAAGAAGTACCAGGAAACACAAGTGCCTTTATAAAAGCATGCTTCATGATGGAAAAGACTGAAAATAATGAATGTTCACCAACAATAGAATAGACAAACTGGCGTTTAATGCAATGAAATATACCATTGTGAAAATGATTAAATAACTGCTAACAAAAGGAATTTCTTTGATGAATCTCAGGAGCATCATTCTAAAAACAGAAAGCAAGTTGCAGAAGATTGTGCACCATGGAATTAGAGAAAGCTCAGAAACATACATAATAATAATATTGTTTAGAGATATAAATGTCTAAGGTAAAATTACATATATGTGTGCGTATGGGTATATGTATTATGTGTGTGCATGTGTGTGTGTGTGTATATATATATATGTTTTAAAAAGGACTTCCTCTTCTAGTCAAGATGGAGTAACAGAGGTCAGCATTACCTTGCCACTTGAAACAACTGGAAAATTGGAAAAGATAGGTGAAGCCACAGCTCCCAAAATGTTGGTCATCAATCAGTGTCTCACTAGAACCAGTTGACAACAACAGAAGAGTGGTTCCTGAGAGTCAGTAAACAAAATGAGGCCTGTGGTTGTTTCAACTCATGGCATAGCAAAGTTGAAGCTCAGGGAGAGGGAGCCTTGGCAGAGCTTCTTGGTCTCCAGGGAGCTAAGGTGGCTGGTATCATGGAAGAATAGCAAAGAGGAATCCATTCCACAAAGAGAAATCTGGAGATCTGCAGGGAACCCCTTCAAGTATTCAGCTGAGTACCAATGAGCACTTATGTGGGAAAAGATTGTCCAAGACCAGAAAATGACCACCAGAAGGAATCAGATAGGGGCTGGAGCAGTGGCTCAGTGGTAGAGCACTTGCCTGGCATGCCTGAGGACCTGGCTTTGAACCCCAGTACCATATACACAAATAAGTGTGAGAAAATAAAAAACTAGATAAAAATAAATAAATAAAATTCTCTATCTCTTCTTTTAAACCAAAAGAAGAAGAAGAAGGAATCAGATAATACCCATCCATGCTTGGTAGCCCCCACCCGCTGTGTACATGCCCTGCACAGTCTCCAGCACTGCAAATGTAATGGATTTCACTCTTAGGATTAGGTTATGTTATATAGTGCTGTTGCCTTTAAAGAATTCAGAGCCCAGCTGGGCATAGTGGCACATACCTGTAATTCCAGAAACTTGGGAGGCAGAGGCAGGAGGATTACAAGTTCAAGGCCAGCCTCAGCAATTTAGCAAGGCCTTTAGCACCTTAGTGAGACTGTGTCTCAAAATCAAAAGGGCTGGAGATGAGGCTCAGTGGTTTCAATCTCTGGTCCAAAAAAAAAAAAAAGCAGAGCCTGCTGGAACCAGTGGCTCTGGAGGATGAAAAAGGAGGATTACAAGTTTGGGACTAGCCTGGGGAGCAACCCTGAGCCTGTCACATGCTGGGCAAGCACTGTAGCACTGAGCTGTGTCCCCAGCCCCACAAGACTCTTATCTCAAAATCAAAAAATTTTTAAAGGCCTGGAATATAGCTCAGTGGTTGAGTGCTCCTGGGTTCAATCCCCAGCACCACAAAAGAGAAAGGGAAAGAGAGGAAAGAGGGTCTTTTTAAATCTGGAACTAGAGGTCAGAGAGAAAGAATGAAGCACCATTGCTGTCTTGAAGACAGGCAATTCCTTGTGGCAAGGAATACCAGAGGCCCCAGGTGACTTGGACACCAAGGAATCACCTTGGACCAACAGCTACCAGGAGCAAAATTTTGCCAACAGAAAGCACAAGTTTTTTTTAGAGTGGTTGCTCAGCAGTTACAGCACTTGCCTAGCATGCATGAGGACCCAGGTTCAAACCCTAGCACCATGTACAGAACTGTCAGAGCAATGAAAATCAGATTTTAAAAAACTAAATAAAATTGATATTCTCATTCATATTCATTCTCTCTCTCTCTCTCTCTCTCACTCTCACTCTCACTATCCCTTTCTCCCTTAAAAAAAAAAAAAATCAATTACATCTCAGCCGGAGCAATGGTTCAGCTGTTGGAGTGCCTGCCTAGCATGTGCAAGAACAGGGGTTCAAACCCCAGCACCACATACACAACTGTCAGAGAAACAAAGGCCAGATGAGAAAATAAATAAAATTGATTCTCTCTCAAAATAAAATTTAAAATAAATTAAAAACAATTACATTTCTATAGACCCACAGTGAACAAGCAGATCCTGAAATTTAAAACAACAGTATCATAATATTTTCAAAAACTAGAAATACCTAGAATAAGTCTGACAGAAGGTATGGGAGACCTGCACAGTGAAACCCACAAAATGTTGCTGAGGTAAAGTAAGTTTAAAATATATCACATTCATAGATCAAAAGACCCATTAGATATCGTACTCAAATTGATGTCTAGACTCAGTGCAGTATAAGTCAAAATTACAGCTTTTTGGCACAAATTCACAAGCTGGCTCCAAAATCTACATGGAAATGTAACATCTTAAAGAGTCAACACAGCTTTGTGAAAACCTAACTTCAGCATCTCTTCTAAAGCTACATCAGTGAAGATGGGATGGTATCAACCACAAAACATTTAAGCAATGGGACAGAATAGAGTCCTGAAATAGATTCACACAAAGTCAAAAAATATATATTTTTTTTTACAAAGAAGCAAAAGGCAATTCAGTGGAGAAAGAATGTTCTTTTCAGCAAATCCTACTGGATATCCATATCCCCCCCAAAAAATTGATTTTGATTCATACCTTTGCAACGTAAAAACCCAAAATTGTTCATAGACCTAAATATAAAACCTAAAACTATAAAATTTGAAGAAATCATAGAAGCAAAATTTTTCAACTTTGGATTAGGCAAAGATTTAGTAAATACACCACCAAAAACGCAACCTGTTTAATAAGTTTTTCAAAACTAACAATTTCTTGAGGCTGAGTCAGAAAGATCAGATTCAAGGCCTGCTTCAGCAACTTATTGAAGGCTTAAGCAACTTAGCAAGACCTTGTCTCAAAATTTAAAACAAAAAAGAAATTTTTTTTCCCCACATTTATTAGAAGTATATTGCGATACAGGATACAGATAAGGGGGAAACATTGTCAAAACTGTAGCAATCATTGTGTATAAACTTTGATAACCAGGGGTAATGCTAACACATAGATAAGCTACTGTGGGTTTCATCTAATGCAGTTTCCCCCATAAGAACTCATGTGTTAAATGGGTATCTAGTGTAGGAATAACATAGGCTTCTGGAATGGTTCCCCCATCTTCCCCATCACCAGACTCCTATGAGTTCTTCGTATACCCTCCCCCCTCCCCATCCCCTTCCCTCCACCTCCAAGTTCTCTAGGGAGCTTTCGCTCCTGTTGCACTGAAAGTCATTCAGTTTGAGGCTTTGTTAGGTCAGCCGTCTGTCCTACTGCTTCAACATAAATTCTAGTATCAACAGATGA
>PVKS010041378.1:0-16058 GCA_004027875.1 Aplodontia rufa
AGAAAAAGCAATTCTCAAATTCATATGGAATAACAGGAGACGCAGATTAGCCAAAACATTACTCTACAGGAAGGAAGAAGTAGTGGGTATCTCAATCCCTGACCTGAAATTATATTACAGAGCTATAGTAGCAAAAACAGCATGGTATTAGTATAAAAACAGAACCAAAGACCCGTGGAACAGAATAGAAGATCCTGAGACAAACTCCCATATCTTTAACTATTTGATATTTGATAAAGGGGGCAAAAGCATAATGTGGAAGAAAGATAGCCTGTTCAACAAATGGTGTTGGACAAATTGGACAGCCATGTGTAGACAACTGAAGCTGGATCCTTATCTTTCGCCCTGCAGAAAAATTAAATCAAAATGGGTCAAAGATCTGGATATTAAGCCAACAACTTTGAACTTACTAGAAAAAATAGGGTCAACACTACAGGACACAGGAGTTGGCGGCACCTTCCTTAAAAAAACTCCCATGGCTGAAGCAGTAAAGTCAAGAATAAATGAATGGCATGCAATTAAACTAAAAAGTTTTTGCATAGCTAAAGATCTAGTCAAGAACATCAAGAGAGAACCTACAGAATGGGAGAAGACCTTTGCCTGCTACACCTTGGACAGAGGGGTAGTATTCAGAATATACAAAGAACTAAAGAAACTAAACACCAAAATCACAGTTAATCCAATCAATAAATGGGCTATGGATCTAAAAAGCAACTTCTCAGCAGAGAAAGTCCAGAAAGCCCATAAATATATGAGAAAATGCTCTGCATAATTAGCTATAAGATAAATATAAATCAAAACTTCGATGAGATTCCACCTCACTCCTGTTAGAGTGGCAAAAATGAAAAATTCTAACAACAGATGCTGGAGGGGCTGTGGGAAAAGAGAGACACTGTGACACTGCTGGTCAGACTGCAAACTCATTCAGCCACTATGGAAAGCAGTGTAGAGAATCCTCAAAAAATTAGGGATGGAACCACTTTATGATCCAGCTATCCCACTCCTGGGTATTTTCCCAAAAGAGAGATTCAGCATATTATAGTGATGTGCCTTCATCAACGTTTATAGCAGCTCAATTTACTAAAGCTAGATTATGGAACCAACCCAGATGCCCCTTACTTGATGAGTGGATACAAAAACTTTGGTACATATATACAATGGAATACTATTCGGCCATTAGAGAAGACGGTATTATGGCTTTTGAAATCAAATGGATGGAGATGGAAAGAATTATGCTAAGTAATCTCAGAGACTCAAGGGCAGAATGGTTTCTCTCATCTGTGGAAGCTGGAATACATCAGGAAGCAATATGTTAGATGGCTAAGCTAATAATAACTTCAGATTGTATGAGTCTTAACTCAACAGGGGGATGATTCCCTATGATACTTGGAGGCGTAGGGTGGGGGACAGGGTGGGGGGAGGGCTTAGGAAGACCCTTTAGGAGACTGGAGGGTGGGAATTTGGGGGAATCATCTCAGAAGGAGATCTCTGACCTCCATGAGATATCCATTTAACTCAGGAGTTCTTCTGGGGGAAACAGCAACATGGGGAACCCAAGCTGGGCATCCATGACATGGCATTAGCTCTGGATAAGTAAGTATATATGCATTTGTTTTTGAATGTTTGATAATGTTTACCCCTCAATTGTAACTCCATATCCTTCTAATAAAAAAATGACACGTGTTTGATATTTATTTATGTAAATATATTGATGTTCATACATTTTAATTGCTATATAGTATTCCACTGTATGACTCTGCCATACTTTATCTATTTTCTATTGATAGACATGAAAAGTATAGCCAGTTCTTTACTCTTAAAACAACACTAAAAAGAACATTATTATATCTATTTCCCCCCACATAAGAATTTCTTCAGAGATTAAAGTTACAAGAATAATTGCTGAGATAAAGACTACTAGAAATCCTTTGTTTTTCTATGCATTTCTTCTTTTAACTTTTATTAAGTAATTGAGTTATTGTAATCATAAATGCATATAAAGTAACAATATGATATGCATATATTCTTAAACTCAAATTACCCCCTAGATCCCACCCTATTCTCCCTCCCTCTCTCCTTCCCCACCTGCTCCCCCCTCCCCCACTATATATCTATGATTGCCCTAGATTAGGTGTTGCTATGCTGTTGCTGGGTCTACTACATGAGAATGTCTACCTTTCACACAGGCCTGGGTTTAGCTCCAGGCTCCATAAATGAGGGAAAATATTTGACCCTTGACTCTCTTAACTTTGCTAAGCATGATTTCTTTCATCGCCATCCATTTACCTTCAAAGTCTGCAATTTCATTGTTTCTCATTTCTGAGTAGAATTCCATGGTATATATATGCCACCGTTTTTCATTCCATTCATTCAGTGAGGGGCATCTTGGTTGATTCCAAAATTTAGCTATTGTAAATTGAGCTACTGTGGACAAATTTTTGCTGATTCTAACTCCTTTGGGAAAAGAGCCAGAAGAGGGACAGCTGGGTTGTATGGTTGGTCCATTCCCTAATTTTTTGAGGATGCTCCACACTGCTTTCCAGAAACTGTATTCAAAAACAAATCAAGAAGTTAATTCACCATGATCAAGTGGGCTTCATTCCAGGTATGCAAGGCTGATTCAACATACACAAATCAATAAATGTGATTCATCACTTAAACAGAATAAGGACAAAAACCATATGACCATCTCAATTGATTCAGAAAAGGCCTTCAATAAAATTCAGCAACCATTTATGCTCAAAACTCTAGAGAAAATAGGGATCAAAAGAACTTATCTTAATTATGTAAAGGCCATACATGACAAACCCTCAGCTAGTAAAATACTAAATGGAGACAAACTGAAAGCATTTCCACTAAACTCAGGAATAAGACAAGGCTGTTCACTCTCACCACTTTTATTCAATATAGTTCTTGAGACCCTAGCCAGAGCAATCAGGAAAGAAGGAAATCAAAAGGATAATAGGAAAAGAGTAAATCAGAGCATACAAGAGAAGGAAATAAAAGGGATAAGGATAGGAAGAGAGGAAGTCAAACTATCTGTGTTTGCTGATGACATGATCCTATACCTGGAAGACCCAAAAAACTCCACCAGAAGACTGCTTAAGCTTATAAACAGATTTAGCAAAGTGGTAGACTACAAGAGCAATACCCATAAATCAATAGCTTTCCTATACACTAACAATAATGGGGCAGAAGAAGAAATCAGGAAATTGGTCCCATTCACAACATCCTCAAAAAGATAAAATACTCGGGAATTAAGCTAACAAGGAAAGTAAAAGGCCTCTAAAACAAAAATTATCAGACATTGAAGAAAGTAATCGGATAAGATCCGAGAAGATGGAAAGATGTGCCATGCTCTTGGTAAGGCAGAATTAATATAATTAAAATGATCGTTCTGTCAAAAGCTCTACATAGATTCTATGTGTTTCTTAACTGCTCTAAAACTGACTGCATTAATGTGTCTTCTCACCAGGATGATGTGAGTTTGTATTTCTGCATATTGTTACTAACATTACACATTATAATTTTGTTTGCCTAACTGATGGGTGTAACATATTATATTATCGCTATAATTAACATTTTCCTAAATACTGCTCAGGTTAAACAATATTTTATTAAGATAAACGACCATTTATGTATCCTATCAGGTTAATTAATTTTGTTTTCTAATTTGAAGTTCTCAGAACACTCTGGATGTTACAGGGTGGTCATATGAACTGCAAAGATCTTCTTCCACTCTTGTTCATAATATTCCAGGAACTATGTTAAGTGCTTTATAAACAGTATATTATTTAATCCTCCTGGTGAAGAAAGAATAAACCTAGTTTATAGGTGGGGAAAATGAGGCTTGACCAGTTATATGAGATGCCCAAGATTATATACTAAGTGAAGAAGCTGGAACTATATTTATGTATTCAACAGTTGTCAGCATTAGACTTGGGGCTTGATGCAATGAAAAACAACCAACTTCCCTCTCTTCATTAAGACTATATTTCAGATTAAAAACAGATAATAAATTAGTAAGTAACCAAATTAATAGGCTATACATTTTAATAAGTGCATATATTGAGTGTTTCTGCAGAAAAATCTTACTTTAGATAGAGTGCCGATAGATGGCTGTCTGGGAAACCAACCTCTAACAGTAGCTTAAGAGATGAGACCTGCTGGGCAATACAGAAGACATAAGGGACAGCTCAAGGGACCATAGCCAGTCTGACCCCACAGCCCACTCTGGGGCACATGTGGTCATAGTTCCACCATCTTGGTCCCTTAGTCATTGCACAGTGTGATTTTACCCATTTTATATTTTTCATATTCATTTCCTTTTAGGGTATACCTCTTCAGGTGCTATTTGCACTTAGTTGAACAAACAAAAATAAAATGTATGATTGTTAAATATTTAAAAATATGAATCTATCATCCTGATGTTTTTGTAAAATCAGCACCAATTCACTGTCATAACTGAAAATCCTAAGTAGGACAGAAACAGCCCAAATGAGGCTCTTTTTCCATTTATGCACAGGAGTAAAAAGCTGTAGACTTTCTATTTACAATGCAGTTGTCTACCAGGTAAAAGATCTCCTGTCTCAAACGTACTATCTCCGGGGGATCTCCTTGTTCCATGGTATTTTCTGATTCAATAGGCCTGGGAAGGGCTTGGGCTTCTATAATTCTACCAAACTCTACTGTTAAAAGCAAGCAGCTGCTAGCCCATGAGTAGTAGGCCTTGTAACTAAAAGAATGCTGTACTGTAAATAGAAGCTTGCTCCTATCCACTCCTGCACACGTGCATAGGAAGGGCCTTATTTTGACTGTTTCTCTCCTAGTTCATATTTGAGGCTGGAGAATGATGTGCTGAATTTTCAAAACCATTAGGATGATTGCTTCTCATATCTAAACATTTACCAATCTTGCCCTTCATTTCCATTTCTAAAAAATGTTACTTATGGATCTTGAAGAACCTGTATGAAAGCCTTAGGTGATAGTAAGCAAAAATAGTACATAACAACAGTAACAAGGGTAAAACGTTCAGTTCATAAGCATCAGGGATCCCACCAGTAAACTGAAATGAACTGTGCCATAGTTTGTTGCCTGCAGATTAAAATCCATTTACCTTCCCATCAGATTTGTCCTACAAACAGGGTCAGATGGTTTAGACACCAGAGAAAATATTCTCTAACTGTGCAAATAATTTCTATTGACTTATCTACATAATTAGACCACTTTTACTAGTTTTTATGTTATTGACAGGACAAACCTGGCAATATCTACACAGATGAATTGTAATCAGATTCAGGTTTTGCCCCCTAAAAATTGAGATTATCCTCTGTAAAGCAGAGACTGACCGAATCACTTTACCCCTCCTAATATGGGAAAAGATAATTCACCAGTGTGAGAAAAATGACACCTGTCTTCAAGAATTCCCACCAACATAAATGCAGACTGATGGTGCGAGCATCTTGTACTCTGTCAAGGGGCTGAGATAAAAGTGTGAGGCTGTCTCTGAGTAGCATTAAAGATATTTCAGAAAGTACCACTGACTGTACTAGTCCTCCTAGAGTGAGTCTAGACAGTGAGAATAACTTTTAAGATAAAAGAGGTATGCTGATTGTCTTTAAGTGAGGTTTTATTATTACTCAGGCATGGTGGGGCCAACAGATTGGGAGGTGATTGCCATTGGAAACATTGTTTGCTATAGTTCTTAAGAGGAAGAGAAGGGTCAAGGTTGGTCAAGAGGGTGAAGGAGCAAGAGGACAATGTAGGCAAGAGCAGTTATTATAATTTCTATGGACAGAAACTTGGTAAGACACAGTGAGTCAGTTTAGGTTTGCCAAGTTTGAGTAATTTCAATAGGCTGGTACACAGGGACTGTCCTGAGTTGTACCTGGCACTGGTGTGACTAAGCCAGGGGACTGGTGGCTTAGGGCATAAGAACCCAAAAAAAGGAGGTGGTGGGGTTAGGGCTCTGGATTGGGTGGTTTGCGTATGAAAGCACCCTCCAGCTACATCAAATTGTCTAGCCTTGGGAGGGAGGTGCAGTCTCTCTAACACCAACAAGGCCCCAGATGTCAAACCAGGAGGAATACAGAAAAAAGAAGGCATGATTAACACACTAACAGAGATGGGAGATTTCACTACAGCAAATTAAATGAATAATATTTCATGACCATATGTGTGTATGCTAAGATATTTCAAGACTTAAAAACAAACATCATTCCATCAGGGCTGCATTAGCAAAATACCAGACAAATTACAAATAAAAACCATTGATTTCCCATCATTCTAGAGGCTGGAAAGTCCAAGGTCAAGGCATTGCGGATCTGTAGTCTAGTGACGGACTATTTCCTGGTTCACCGATAGCAGTCCTCCTTCTGTAATCTCATGTGACCCAAGCACCAAGAGAGTTTTCTGGGTCTCTTTTATAAGGGCACTTATTCCATTCATGGGGTCTCTACCCTTATGACTTAATCATTTCCTGATGTCCTACCTCCAAGGACCTTCATGATGGGGATAAAATTACAAAAACACGTTTTCAGGAGTCAGAGCTATGCAGCCTACAGCACCACAGTCTTCTAACTTCTTCTTAGTTCTTTCTTGATCTTAGCTTCGTTCTCACATGCCTCATTGAGGAAGAAATCCATATAATATTAATGTCTGACTTCCAGAGTAAGAGAGGAAAATTTGACCAGGCAATACAAGTGGTAAATACTTCATATTTGAAATGAAATACTCACCAAACTTGTATTAGTAAAAATGACCTATAATCCCTGGATTTCAGTAATATCAAAGTCAGTTCATGAAGACAAATTATATCAGCTGAAATTGTGAGATCCAAGATCCTAGACTATTAGCACATAAGAAAAATGTGAAAAAATCATATAAGATATCTTAATATCAATATTTTATTACATGTAGTAGTAATATTAAATGATATATATTTTTTTAAAGAGAGAGGGAAAGTGAGAGAGACAGAGAAAGAGAGAAACAACTTTATTTAGTTTTTCACATGGCCTTAGTTGCTCCAACACTCAATTGTGTATGTGGTGCTGGGGTTTGAACCCGGGTCCTTTTGCTTGCCAGGCAAGCGCCAAAACCTCTGAGCCACCGCTCCAGCCCCATATTAAATGATATTATTAAGAAAATAAAAATAAGATATGTATGTCAAATTGAATAAATTAGAGAAACTTAAGAGAAGGATTGAATTTATGAAGGTTTAGGTCTTAAATTTGGGGCTTTGGGTGCTAGAGCAGTGGCTCAGCAGTTGTGGAGCTTGCCTGGAATGCACAAGGGTGCAGATTGAAACCCCAGCACCACATACACAAAAAAGTGTTAGAGCAACAACAATCACATGAAAAACTACATAAAATTGATTCTTTCTCTATCAGTGTCCCTCTGCCTTTAAAAAAAAAATTAGGGGCTTTGAGAGTTCCTCTTTGTTGGAAGGAGAATATGATCAGAAAGAGGAGTTTTTAACGAGTGTTATAGTTTGGATCTTAAAAGTCCCTCCAAGACTCAATTTCTAGTGGCGTGGTGGCCAGTTTGTAGCACTATTAATAATATCATTATTATTAATTATTATTACTGCTACTACTTTTATGAGGTGGTGGAAACTTTAGCAGGTGGAGCCTCGTGGAAGGAAGTTAGGTTGTTGTGGGTGTGTCCATGAAGGGAATATTGGGACCCTGGCCCTTCCCCCCTTTCTCTTTGATTCCTGGCCAGCACGAGGTGAGCAGTTTCCTCTGCCATGAGCGTTCGTCATCATGTTCTGCCTCACTACGGGCACAAAAACAGTGCAACTGACTATGCACTGAAACCTCTGAAACTATGAGCCAAAATAAATCTTTCCTTCCTTCATGATGATTATCTCAGTTATTTTGTCATAATGATGGAAAATCAACTAACACGAGGAAAATAAAATACCTCCTAAATAATACTACTTGCTAAAAGACTGCAGTTTGAGGGGCAGAAATGTTTCAAAGCACATATATAGGATTTATGCATAAGTAGCAAGCTTCGTCTACTCTTCCAGTTTCTATGGCTACATAACAAAGCATTCCAAAACATGGTCATAAAATAACCATTTTTTTTCCTCATAGATTCTTTGGGTCATGAATTTAAATTTTCACAGCAGAAATTTGCTAATCTAATCCCTAGTTTCTTAGCGCTCAGCTGGGAAACCACAAAACTGAGAGGGGGAAATCATCTGAAGGCACCTATGATAGTTTACGCTACCTGACACATCGGTCATGAGCTCTCACCTGACGTTCTGAGCTGGAGAATCCCCATGTTTGCTCTTCATGGAGCCTGGGCTTCCTCACATCATGGTGGCCTGTTTTAGGCTACTTACATGGTGGTTCAGAATTCCAAGGCCAGTGTCCCTGTTACCAAGGCAGAAGCTGTGTCACCATTTCATGACCTTGCCTCAGAAGTTACACAATACCTCTTCCACTGCCTTTCATTAGTAGTTAGTTGGCCATATTTAAGGTACAATATTGCTGCTGGCATCCTTAGAAGCTAAAACAGCTACCAGCATTTTATTTGTGTTTTCCCCCACAGGCATTATATCTTTATATTTTTATTTGTTTGAGCAATTTACTGCATATGAAGTGAGGAATTCATGTCCTTTCCATTAAAGTACTTCAAAAAAACAAAAAAAAAAAAATTCCTGGCTGCCTCCTGGAATTCTATATCACAGAATAGACAATTAGGCGAGTCTGGTGCTCATTTCTCATTACATAGCCTTTTCTTCAAGCTCCATGCTTATCATCTTGTCATATATAAAACCTTCTAAGTAATTTTATAATAAACTAAAACATAAACAAAATATACATCAATAGGGATAATTTATAATGCATTTAAATAATGGCATATAAAGTCATCAAAATGAATGAGATGACCTCTTACTTCCCAATGTAGAAAGTTTTCCAGGACAAAATAAGATTTTTAAAAGTAAGAAATTGTACAGCCTGCTTTCATTTGAGTAGGGAAAAAAGGAGACAAGTAATCATATAAATATATGATTTAATGTACAAAAATATCTCTGTAAATATAGCCAAGAATCTACCTCCTGAGAGACAAGTAAGAAAAGATTTACTTTTCAATGTACACCTTTATAAATTTTAGATTTGCTACCATTTGCATCTTCATTAATGAGCAAATACCTTAGGTATCATTTTCCTATGATTGTTGAGACAAATTATCACAGACTAGTTGGTTTAAGACAGAAATTGACAATTCTATAGCTCTGGATGTTAGAGATCTGAAACCAATATGATTGGGCCAAAATTAAAGTCTTGTTATAACCACATTCCTTCTGAGGGATGTGGGAGACTGCTCCTCACCTCTCCCAGTTTCTGATGGTTGCCAGCACTCATTGGCTTGTGGTTGCATCCCTCTATTTTCAGGGTCACACGCATGGCGTGTGTGTGTGTGTGTGTGTGTGTGTGTGTGAGAAATCACCTTCAGACTTCATAATATAAGGATACACATAATTGTATTTAGGGTCCACCTGGATAACCCTACCTAGTGCCGCATCCCAAGATCCCTACATACACACATGTGCAAAGTGGAAGGTAACATTCTCAGCTTTCAAAGATTAGTGTGTGAATACCTTTGGGCAGCAGAGAGATCATTTTTCCTCTTATCATAGTGTTTCAGTCATAAAATAATATTTAAAAGTAAATAAAATTCCAAGTAAAATTATATGCATGCACATGTATATTTACAAAGAAATACTCTACATGAAGATATTGTTTTTCATCTTTATTCATTTCTCCTGTTTCCGACTACACACTTTAATCTCAGACTCAGAATTTTGCTCATTTTAGCATATAAAACTTTCCTCCTGTGACTGTGACTATTGCTTTGCCCATCTGCTCAGTTATCTTCCTCAGGAACACATCTCTCCTTCAAAGCAAGCTGACTATCTATTGGGTATTTATTTCAAAGCTTACCTGCTTTTACTGTTGTAAACACTGGAATTATTCTACATGGTTCACTCTTTCCTGGGGATGTCGATGGGTATAATGGAAAATGGGTCCAGAGAACAGGAAAATTTAGGAAATGCCACATATTTCACCTTTGTTTTTGCATATATCTCAATACATATTAGTAGATTCCAAAATTATCTGCATATGTACCTCTATAACTCTATGTATAATTAGCAACAACTTTGAAGTTAAGATGAGGATTTTCAGAAAAGGCCTTGCTGTATAACAAGAGTTATTACTCTCATTTTACAAATAAAGGAAGTGAGGTTCAGAGAAGTAAGGGAATTTCCCAAAGCACACAGCAATGAGCTCAAGACTGACACCATGCTCCACCAGAAGCACTGTAAGGAACGGCTTCATGTTGGCAAAAGTAGTTACACGGAGAAAGTGAACAAATGAGTATAATTTAAAAAGCCATTGGATGCAAAAAAAATCATTTATAAGTAACAATAATTGACAGTGGGAGGAAAAGAATATTTATACATTACAAAGTACATGCACTATTTTTAATGAGGTAAATAAAAAATAGATTGGCTCCAGTTTCTGAGAAAGATCATTTAGATCTTTGCATAAATCTGGGCTTTTAACACCTATTTAGCAATGGTTCTTTAAAATATAGCTTATGGGGGCTGGAGCGGTGGTTTGGCAGTTACGGCGCTTGCCCGGCATGCACAAGTACACAGGTTCAAACCCCAGCACCCATGTGCACAACGAAGTGTTGGAGCAATGAAAGCCATGTGAAAAACTCAGTAAAAACTGCTTCTCTCACTCTCTCACTGTCCTTCTCTCTTTAAAAAAAAAAATAAATAAAATAAAATAAATATAGCTTATGACCTGGGTCACACTTTATCTTGATGATGTTGATTCTGTGTCATAAAAAGCTCTACCCTGCAACAGCTCCTAGAGACGCCTACTTCTTTTCAGTCCAAAGGACATATGGTGGATGGAGCAGTCGAGGCTGGAACTACCATGCTGAAGATAGTATATTCAAATGCCTGCAAGCCACCAGAAGGACTGTGCCATAAAACAGTCCAAGTTTAAGTTCAGTATTTGGTCAGAAGCCACTGTTCCTAGGATCCTAGAATCTGCTGGTGTTTCTGAAAAATTCTTTAAAATTTAGCTGCTTGCAAGGATACGAGTCTCGTGTGAGTAACTAGAAAGTGCAGTCAGGGGAAGGGTGACACCACGGCATAGTTGGAGACTCCTCGTTTGAAGGGGAATTCAAATTGACACAGAGAAGACTTGAGAAAAATCACCTCACTTCTTAGAAAATGTAGGTGCTGGACTTCTAGATTCAGAAATGCTATAAGTTCACTAAGATACTGTAACAAAATACCACAAACTGGATGATTCCAACAGTAGAAATTTACTATCTCAAACCTGGAGGCTGGAAGGTGGAAATTAAGGTTGGGTTATCTAACAGCTGCAAGGGGACATCTGGTCCACATCTCTCCCTGTGTCTGGCTGTGCGCTAGCAATGCTGGCATTTCAAGGCTGTATGGTCGCTCTACTCTCTGCCTTCTTCACACAGCATTCTCTGTGCATGCAAGTCTGCCTGCAAACTTCATCTTTATAAGTACACCAGTCACAACAGATTAGAGCTGGAGCTCCAGCGCACTTCATCCTGACTTCACTAATTACATTTACAGTAGGACTGTTGTTTCAATAAGGTCCCATTCTGAGGCACTGGAGGTTAAGACCTCAAATTCTGAATTTTGTGAGAGGGCACAGTTCAGCCCATCACATGCACCTAATTGACTTTATTCTCTATTTAAGGCTCCTTTATGTTTCAAAATACCTGATTCCAACAGTATTGCATTGTGAGTGCTTTCTAATCTTGAGTTTGTTGTTAATCATCTTTAATATAATTTCAATATAATTCCAGAAACTCACAAAGCTTCCATTTTCAAAATGAACTATACATGCACAATCATATTCTTCAAAGTTTTTAATTACCTGCTAATAGAGGGAAGTGGTGTTGCCCTCAGTCATTATCATTGAAGCTCACAATTTGCTTTCATAACTCATTAATGGGGAATTTCCTCCCTCCTCCAAAAGAATACCTTCATAATTATGTCTTGCTTAGAGAGACATTGAAATTAGTTTAAAATCCCTGAGGCCATGTCACAAGTGTTGGAATTTAGAGCTAAACTGGAAATTAGACAGTAATTCAACCATGATTAGAAAATACATCTAGGCATTTATGTTCTGATTCTATCATCTGGGGAATTACAGAACAATGTTAAGTTAACATTCATACAACTTAGAAAACTCATAAATTTGAACTTTTCAAGCACCTGAAACTCAAATGCCCAAATCTCTTTTTTATTTAACTTTAATACGGTGTAATTTATTATGATTTAAAAGACTTGTAAATTTCTCCTTTACTGACTTCCCTCATTTCCAAAACTCCCTCAAATTTACAAACTTCACAATTTTACCTAAAATACACATCATCAGCATAAAGAAAACAAAACATTTGGATCCTCGTGGAAAAGCCACCAGAGCAGAGGGGTGTGTGTCTTCGTATGAATTTTAAGTGGAAAAGGTATATCTTGAGAAAGAAGACTGACAACAGAAGTTGTCTGTAAAACAATCCCTCTTGGTGGAGGACTTGATCTCTGCAGTACCTCTCTCCTTAATAAGCAGTCGCTGGAGACTGGGCACTTCCAGGACACCTCAGAGGCTGAGCAACGAATGCGGGGTGGAAGGAGACACAGGGCACGGAGATTGGCGACCACTCAGGTGCTGCTTACCTGGCTGCTCACTGTGCCTATTGCCATGAAGTGTTCAATAGAACTGGATGGAACTTTCTCTTCTCCATTAACACATTTGCACTCTGAGTAAAGGCTTGGAAGCTGACCGCTAGGGCATTGTCTTTTCCTCTCCCTTTTTCTTTTGACTTTTGACAATTTCAGAAGTCAGTGTTGGGGAGGCAGAGTTCAAGAGTACTGCTTTCTATATTATTGCTACTTTATAGGGAATAAGGCAGACAAAGTGGAAAGGAAGAGGAATGAATAGCTATGTGAGTGAAGTAAATTGAGTATACTTGAGAAAAAAATCTATTCTAATGCTGTGTATCCATTTATTTTCTCATCTGTATATGTTCCTTTAGAATGACAGTTCAGTTTCGTATGCAGTTTGAGCAATGTTTAGCACTCAGCAATTGTTGTCAATACTCTGACTCTTTGAATAACTCCATAAATTCCATTCAAGGAAATTCCATACACCACTAATTAAAAGCAATGTGGTTTATAATGAAGTATTGGTGAAGGCTTACACTAAACTGTATTTTATTAGCCTTACAGGAAGAAAATACTATCTTCCTATCTTTCAAAGTTTGAGAAAAGAGAATTTGCTTCCATTATAAAGAAATTACTAGATTAGCGTATCATGTTTCAAATACGCTTTAACTGGATTGTGACACTATAGAAAGGGCACTCAATTTAATTACCCACAAGAAACAATATAAACACCGGTAATTTATGTGACTCAGTAAATCTGTCAATGAATTGAGGTGTGTTGTTTTTTCTAGTGTTTTTCCTATTAGGTGAGACCCTGCCAAAGGCTAATTATGTATGTCTCTTCCCTGGGCAGGTGCCATGTCTTTTTTTATGCTAATGAAAAGCTGTGCCAACTGCAGTATGTAATCATAGTCATGGACCACATCTCAAACGTTCAGGTACATTTTAGTCCAACAGTTTAAAAGAAAGTTATGTTTACAATCAATAAGAAATCAAACCCAGCTGGAGCAATGATTCAGCAATTGGAGCATTTGCCTGGCATGTGCGAGGACCCAGGTTCAAACCCCAGCACCACATACACAACTAAGTGTTGGAGAAACAAAGGCCAGATTGAAAGAAAAAACAACTGATTCTATCTCTCTGCCTTCTCTCACTCTCTCTGTCTTTAAAAAACTAAAAAAAAGAAGAAGTCACAACAATTCAGGTTTTAGCACTGAAATCAAATATTTAGAAAATTTCCTTGGATATACATTTCACCAAATCTCTCTCCCACTCTCCTATATTGAGTCTTTTTCTTTTTTTTTGAGCCAGTACATAGATTCTCACATAAAGTCTTTGGCATATTGCAGGGAAGAATATCCTGATCATTTACCAAAGAATAAAGGAATTTACCTATTACTCACGTAGCTTCAACAGCCAAAAGAAAAACAGAAAAACCCCAACTCATTACCATATTGATTCTTTTCAAACCAAGTTCTGCTACTAATTTAATCATAAGGTATAAAATATTACAGATTAATGAGTTATTGAGTATAATAATTTAATATACACCCATGTAGGTTCTCTAGCAATAATGGACTAGCTACATTTTTATAATTGGGAAATTAAAACAAAGTTAAAATGGAAATTAAAAGGAAAATTTTACAAGTTTTCATTTTTCCTGAATTCAAAGAAAGCAATATAACCTAATTATAATTTTTACATAGATGTTCTTTATTTTACCTTACAATAATGAGGAAATGATTGATTTCCACCTTTAGTATTGCTTAATAGTGTTGAATTTTCCACCCGTATAGTTTATAACAAGAAAGGAAAATATTACTTACATATTTTCTCTTTTGCATAAATTTATTTTAAACTGATACATAAAAGCTTTAAAATGTGCATATTTATGTGCACGTGATATTTTGATAAAAGTATACATGGTGTAATGTTGAGATCAGGGTAAATATGTCTACCTACTCAAACATTTTTCCTTTTTTTGGTGAAATACTTAAAATCCTTCCTTCTCATTTTTGGAAATACACAGTAAATTCTTATTAACTATTGTAGCCCTATTGTGCAATAGCACCCCAGAATTTCTTAATTCTCCTTAACTAATCTTAATACCCTTTGATCAACCTCTTCCCATCTCTCCCACCTCAGTGCTTACTGCTCTTTTTCTTTAATCACTCCCCACCTTTCAAGCTGAGATTCACCTGTTACCTTCCCCAAACACAATTTTAAACTATCATTTAGTAAATGAGGTCATAACTATAGAAATAGTATAAAGCTTCTTCCTTTCTCTAATTATCTAACCCTAAGTGGTAGAATCTTCCTATAGAAAAAGCACTGAAGCTTCTGATTTACCATATAATCCATTTGTTATCCATCTATGATTTAGATTTATTTTAAATGTTATTTAAAATAACATTGATAATTTGAGATATACTAAATGGATTGAGATAACTTTGGATTTCAGTTTGATCTTAGAGTACATTCTCTATGCAATTTCTATTTGGAAATTTTACATCCTAGTAAGATCCATTTCTGATACATTTTTAAAAATATGCCTTGAAATGGTCCTTTTTATGTTTGGATAATGACTTAGTGACTCACATTATAAATAAATTGATTGCCCTTTCCTGACTTCTAGACTTCATGTGAACAGTTTCTTCTGTTCAAGTGTTATTTTTCATCTTAAACTGGAATTAATCACTCATCATTCTGAGCTTTCATAGAAGTGGGATTTTGGTGGTGCTTTATTTTTTAGTCCCTGGATTAAAACTTGTCACTTTTTCTCCTTAAGTTATAGTGACAGAAATTCCAAGATGATAATAAAAGGAATTTTCTAAAGAAGGCCAGCTACTGTCTCCTCTAGGAAGTTACCAGGATGGGTGAGAATATCTTCTGAACCTCTTCCCCATGGATCCAGAGACCTAGTTTTACCAGTAAATCAAAAGCAAGAATAAATGTGAAAGCATTAACTTACCTGTAAATATTTTTTTCACTGCATCACTGAACCCAACATGTGAAGCCAAATCATAATTTATAACATGATACGCTAACACCAAAACGAGTTTTAAGGACTTGTATAAGTTGGCTATTTTAAGCTTACTATGCTAAAAGGGCCTGGTGATTTAAATTTCAGACCAAGTGTGACCTTGTCAGGCAGGCTGTGTGACTGCAAACTCAGTGATCAAGATTCCCAGTCCCCCAGAAGGGACTTCAGTGGGCACTTCCAATGTTTAATCTCTGTGGTCTCCTTTACTTGTTTCATTTGCTGAGCAAGATACCTTATGATCATATTAAATTGTGTGACATGGCATTTTGCCACCTCAAT
>PVKS010041379.1:0-16030 GCA_004027875.1 Aplodontia rufa
CATCCCCCTATTGCGTTGAGACTCATACAATTTGAAGTTATTGTTAGCTTAGCCGTCTAACATACTGTTTCCCCATGTATTCTAGCTTCCACGGATGAGAGATACCATTTGGCCCTTGAGTCTCTGAGATTGGGATACTTCACTTAGCATAATTCTTTCCATCTCCATCCATTTGATATCAAAAGCCATAATATCGTCTTCTCTAATGGCTGAGTAGAATTCCATTGTATATATGTACCAAAGTTTTTGTATCCACTCGTTGAGTGAGGGGCATCTGGGTTGGTTGCATAATCTAGCTATAGTAAATTGAGCTGCTATAAACATTGATGAAGCCACATCACTATAATATGCTGATTCTAACTCTTTTGGGAAAATACCCAGAAGTGGAATAGCTGGGTCGTAAGGTGGTTCCATCCTTATTTTTTTGAGGATTCTCCACACTGCTTTCCATAATGGCTGAACCAGTTTGCAGTCTCACCAGTGGTGTAACAGTGTTCCTCTTTTCCCACAGCCCCTCCAGCATCTGTTATTGTCAGAATTTTTCATTTTTGCCACTCATGAGGACATTTTTAAGGATGTGTGAGAAGCTTCTTGGCTCCTTTAGCCTTCCTCTATTGGTGGTGCCAAATGTCAGGATGGGCCAGGGACTTGTTGACCACATGTCAATGTGGAAGCATTAGGGACATTTCCTTTTCTGAAGACCATTATTTTTTGAAAATTGTGTGCACTTGTTGGCTTAGAGAAGTCCCATTGTCCCCTGAGTTTTAGCTGACCAAATAGGGCAAGGGCCAAAATATTGACTTTTTCCTGAACCCTTTAACTTTCTTAACTTTAGTATCCTGGTTTTAGTATTAAACATCCATCAGGCCAGTTTCACCCATTCTTTTTTAAGAGAGAGGGACAGTGAGACAGAGAGAGAGCAACAATTTTTATTTAGTTTTTCATGTGGCCATCTTTGCTCTGAGACTTTGTTTAGTGCATGGTGCTGGGGTTTGAACTCACTTGCTTACAGCATGGCAGTCAATCGCTGTAATCACCAAGCCACCGCTCCAGCCCAGTTTCACACATCTTAAAGTGGTAGTACCAGGCTTTAATTTTAATGTGTACAATTTTATAGTTACCCTTTTGTTTGATTTTGGTCAGTAACAGTACTTGAAGTTAGTAATATATCTCATCTGTCCTGTAGGTGATGGCATGTCTTAACTCAGATTTTTCCATTAGAAGTAGTACTTATACAAAACACTAATAAACATCAGTTTTAAAGTTTAAAAAAAAAAAAGACTTAGTCAAAGCAAAGAGATATAAACCAGGCTTTCAAATGGCAGTGTGGCCCTTTTCTGTCAGATATAATACATAAAAGACCGCACTTATTGGTTACCTTGCCTGTAAACCTACGTAAATTTTCATTTTACAATCTTTTACATAAAATTTAGACAAATCTTGAAAACTTATTTGACTTTAAGAGAAACCTTAAATACTGTTAGTGCCATTTATATTCAACTTAATTACACAGACTTTTCAGATTTCCCCTCCACAAACCTTCTGCAACTAACTTAGACACTCCATACTTTTTCATCCAGAAGCATTTCTTTCATTCTAATATCCATGCCAAAGTATATTTCCATACCTATAACGTTTTATATCTCTTTCCTACTTGCTCACCCTTTCTTAAATCTGCATTCTGACACAATCCTTATAAAGTGTCTGACTGTTTCAATTACCCCTCTTAATAAGATCAAATATTTTATGCTATTGACATGACTTTAATTGAAACACAGCTAAAACCTTTTGTACTCTTTATATATAGAATTATATCTGTTAGAATTTTAACTCTTAGTAATTTTGCTTTTGGTGAAAATCCAGAAACAAAGCAATCTTAAACCTCTTTTACCATTTATCAACAATTTATATAAAAACACATTTTAAAAAACTCAGTGTTTCTTGAGATAAGCAAAAGATATTCAGATATTGCCTCTCCTGCACTTTCAATTTTACTGGGAATCCCAGAGAAGTTTACAGAGTCTGCCACCTAGGTCCACTTCAACTTTTGACTGACAGCAAGATGACATCAGACTCTCCAGCCCTTACAGCCATCGCAACTCCATGTCACTTTGGCCCATGCTGACCTGTTAGGTTCTTATTGTTAACCACACATTCTTACAGATTTTCTGGTTAGGCGGGATTATCCTTATCTCCCTGAGTTTCAGGATCTGGTCTGAAAAATCTCCTTCAGGATAATTTGGGTTCCTCCTATTTGGTCCTGCATTTCCTCTGTAGATAGCAGGTAGTTTGCTGAGGAATGTGACGTAGCCCGTTCACTTAGATCAGGCAGGCTCCCCTGCAGGTAAATTGTCTTTTGGGAAAGAAAGTATATGGGGTCAGCACAGTGGGCCCATTTGATAGAATTATTCTCTTAACCTGTGTTCCCTCCATTCACAATGTCCCCTAATATTGGGGGAGGTTGCTACAAGACAGAGAAAGAGAAAGGGACAACTCACTCTCTGGTAGATTGATGGGTACCTTAGGAATCCTTAGATCACGCTAAGAAATTATCTCAATCTGTAATCCAAGGAGCTTCTGAGGCTCTTCCTCTACCATCAGGTAAGAAGCCATGAAAGGAGATTAAAGTGGTGATGGAGCTTCCATGTGAAATCAGTTGGCTTTTGGCCATCTTAAGAGACCTGGCCAGAGAATTAGGGTGCTTCTAAGAGACAACTCAGTTCTTGATCAAATGGATTGCCATGAAAGGAAGCTGAAGCAAGATCAGATTAATATTCTCTCTGCTAAGGCAGAGAATGATTGATTAGTCTCACTCCAGCAAAGCCTTTGCCTTGAGGCTTGAGTCTGGCAGCCATGTGACTGACAGGGTCCCAGTACTTTTGATAGAAAGAGTGTACAAAATGGAGTAGAGAACTCCTGGAAGAAAAGTGATAGAGCAATTGTCCATTTCACTCAGTCACCCTTCCAAAGACCCCAGGTGAATCCCTGTAAATTTAACACAGAATGTGGCTGGGTGGGTTCTGTTTTATAAACTTGAGGTATGAAATCCATGGACCCAGGGTCAGATACAGCAAAGTAACAGGATTTAGAATAGTAGAAAGGAAACAGAACTCTCAAAGAGGGAGGGATCCCAAGAAAGGCATCTCTTCAGAGGCTTTTTATTGAAGAGAAGAATGTGAAAAGATAAGCAGTTTGGACAGAGGGAAGGTCTGGAATAGAGGTACCTGGCCTGGAGCGGAGGCCTGGACATAGGGAACCTCGGATCATTCGCCATTGCGTTAGAGAGTTTTTAAAGATCTCTGTGAAATTGTAAGGCAACTGTGCCATTTTCAGGCCAGTGATTGTTATTGATCAGCTTGAAACAGCAGTCTTTCAGGTTTGACTGTGTCTTGGAGACCCACAGTCTGGATATGCTTGGGAAAGCACCCCAAGGGGTTCTCATAGAAGCTTTGGTGGGATTTGGCTCATCCTGGACAAGATGGGTTGAGGAAGGCCCCCAAGGATTCCAGTGGAGAGAAAGCCAGGAATCCAGAAGAGTCAGAGGGTGACACTCACCCAGTAGGTTTGGACATAGGTGGATGTGCTGTCCAGCGATGTGAATGCCCCTTACTGGAGCTGCAAGAGGGAGAGGTGGTGGAGAGAGAGAGAGATCAGGTTGAGGTGAAGGGAAGGCCCAGAGGAGACACCATTGGTGGGAACCTTGAAACATCAGTCCCAATTCAGGCCATTTGCCATTTTGTTATAGGAAGTTATCAAGATCTGTTAGTATTTTTGGATCAAAGTTCCCAAATTCTGAATTCAGTCCACTGAGTAATGAAAAAGAGGTGACAAGAGAAAACAGAGTCCTCTGTTTATTCCTTGCCACCCAGTGGCAGGGCCAGATCACCTGGGAGCAAGTTGGAGTCAAATCTCATCCTGAGGTGAGGACCCCTGGGGTCCAAAAATGAGGGAATCTCTAGCAGGGTGCCTCAGCAAGAGACCCTGAGTCTTACCTCTCTGGTGAGGTGATCAGTATGACCAGTGTTGCATGTGGGAACAAAACGGAGAATAAGTATGTGATCTGGAGGTCTAGCCAGACAGAAAGGGGGAGAGACAAGAATGAGGTTTCCAGAGGACACCAATAAGAGCTCAGAAAAGCTCTTGCTCCATTCGTGTAGGGATGAGGCTGCAAAAATCTCACCCCAGAGGTGGTTGATTTTGGGTCATGTTCTGGCTACTGTTTAGCTGTAGCGAGTTTGGAGGGTGCTCTGAATCTCAAATCTTGTATGAAGGGGAAGTAAAAAGGGTTACACAATGAGTAAGACAGAATTGAAAGGGGGAATAAGGGAGAGAGTGTAAGAGCTCCATCTTCCCAGCCTGGATTTCAGCACCTTTATTCAAGGAAAGAGGCAAAACGAAGGAAGGAAAGAGAGAAGAGACTGGCAGCTTAGCAGTAACACAGGTTTACTCAGAAGAAACCTGCAGAGGGGTCCCAGTGGAGTCTGGTGCCCACCTGCCACTTACAGCCTGGGGTAGATATAGAGGGAATGAGGGAGGAGGGGCCAAGGTTCGAATTTTCTGGTTAAGACAGGAGTAGAGTGTGATTTTTCTGATGAGGGCCCAGAGTCAATAGATTCTGATAAGGGCCCAAGTCAGTAGATTTTGAAACAGTACGTAGGGGTTTGCTGTCTGGCTCACATGAGTGATATCCATCATCTTGGAAAAGAAATGACTGTATATTTAGTAGGGCATCGGAGAAAGAGTTGTTGGATGTCACAGTAGGAAAACGAGAAAGCAGGTTTCCAGTCTACCTTTCTCACTTCTGCTTGGGTGGGTCTTCGATAGGTCTCTCCAAGCACTTGTATCTTTACTGTTGATTTTGTTGTCCTTGGATGAATTGAGGATCCCAAGGAGTTGTGGTCTTAGCTATTGCACTGCTCCTCTGGCTCTCTTTCCTGTTATGTGAAGAAGTTCTGAGATGGGAAGCTGTGTAGGGTGAAGTATTGGGACGGCTGAGAACTGGCTAGAGGTGAGGATGAGATCAACAGGGAAGACAGGGAAGACAGCCAGAGTTTGGCTGCATTAAAAAAAGACAAATCCACTTCAGTTACTTCAACAGGAAATTCATTTATAAGGGATAAGAAAGACCTGCAGAATCTGTAGAGGGCTATAGAGTTGGGCACGGAGGCAGAGAAACCTGGAATCCAGCCACACCACACACCAGGACTGTCAGGGAAGTCCCCACAGTTCTGCTGCTAGGGACAGACCACACATCATGCTGGGAAAGGGATTCTAAACCCTCAGCCCTGAGAAATTGGAGGCTTCCCTGCACGAGAAGGCTGCTTCTTCACACCCTTCTTTTCCTGGGCAAAATCATATGTGAGCATGATTGAGGAAGCCTGGGTTACGGGGAAGCAGTCATCTGTACCAGGAGCAAGGAAGTTCAGGATCAAAGACACGTAAGATGAGTTTTAGGAAGGCTTGCTGCACGGTGTGTGAGACAGCCCTCCCTCACCCAACCCACCCACTCCACACTGAAATCAATTGCCCATCATCGCAAGTGCTTGTCATCACATCAGGATACATGTCCCCATGAAGGATGTGATCACATTCCAGCCACAAGGCAAGGCCATTCAGTCATGAGATGGTTATATTTGCAAAATATGGGCCTAGTTCAGTTTTTCCAGTGTCACTACTAAACCTGAAAAAAGTTTATCTGAAAGTGGTTTATTTTTGGTAAAATGTTTTCCTGCATGAAAGTAATGTTTCACCAGAAGAAATTCACTACCAATTTTCTAAAAATCAAAGAGGGTATAACTCATTATATTTTCCTATAAAAACAACATAATAAAGGATTAGCTTTCTGATTAAAAATCATCATTAAATTAATCCCCTACTTGTCCAAAACTGTGCCAAAGCAAAGTACTATAAACATTTAAAATTTTTAAGGTAGTGAAATAAATACTCTAAAGCCTGATAAAATATGTATCAGCAGTACCTATTTTTAATGCAAGGGCTTGCATCATAAAATGCATATATATTATAAAAACATAACTTCACAACATTATAAAACCTGACAATAATACTCTGGCATCAGTAATATTTTTTAAAGTCTTGTTTTTCTTAGAACTTTAGAATAAAATGGACAAAATAGGCTTTTTTAAAAGAGAGGGACAGAGAGAGAGAAAGAGAGAAGAGAGAAAGAGAGGAACAGTTTTATTTAGTTTTTTATGTGGCTTTCATTGCTTGGACACTTCGTTGTATATGTGGTGCTGAATTTGTGTCCTTGTGCTTGCCAGGCAAGCACTGTAACTGAGCTACTGCTCCAGCCCCCAATGTAGGAAAACAATCTTAAAATTGTTTGCAATAGATTCTTTTGCTCTAAGTAAACTTCCCTTTCATAAATTGAAGCCTCCAAAATCATTTCACGGATCACAATGTTACCTCAACCAAGTATAGTAGGATTCCAATAGATGTTTGATGGTGGTGATATTAAAAATGATTGTAGGACTCCTCCCACTAAAACTCTTAAAAATAATTGAGCCAACCTAACGCTTGGACTTGGACCCCAGAGCTGGGATGCCATCTTTATTGTGGGCGCTGGGGGTTTCTCCAGATTCTTTTTCACTAGACCTGGAGGTATTTGAGAGGGAGACCTGAAGTACAACTTCTCAGGACAGCACCCCTCACTCTCCTGCCCTTTCTTCAGGACATGGGAAGCATGTTTACCATTACCAAGAACACAGAAAAAAATGGGGAAGGCTCTTGTTGCTTCCATGAATAGGTTCTGAAGCCAGTTTTACTCATGGATTACTATTCCCAGCCCCTATTCTCACTTTCTTTTTTTTGGCCTCTATTCTGATGTCAGTGTGCCCACATGCATCCCACCTGACCAGAAGAAGGCTTCCTTAACTGGAATTCATCCTCTCCTTTGGGACCCACCTCTGCTCCCATCCCCTAACAGCCCTCAGCCTGCCACAGTCTGCTTCCAGGAAATGGGGAAACAGGGACCTGAAGCTTTCTGCACATAATGCAAACTTGAGGAGCAACTACCACAGTGCAACTTCTTAAAAGTTGCTTTCAAAATACCTCCCACAACCCCCCAAGGGGAGCATAAAACGCTTTGGGTTTGATTCAGAGAACTGTTGGAACAGAGTGTTTTTTTGCAAAAAGAGAAAAATCAGAAAATGTTGAATTTACAAGGCTCAACAGGATAAAAGTAAATGTGTAAGGAAATAAAAATGAGTTCATTTGTAGCATTGGTGCGACTAGCACCTTTCTTCTAAAGTGTGGAGGTGTTCAACATAAGAATACCTAACCTTTAAAGCAGGGCACAGTGGCACATGCTGGAATCCTAGCTACTTAGCAACTGGAGAGGATAAGGCAGGAGGATGTCAGGTGCAAGGCCAGCCCAGGCAACTTATCCAGACCCTGACTCAAAACAAAATACAAAGGGTGGGGATGTAGATCAGTGGTGGAGTGATTGCCCAGCATGTGCAAGGCCCTTGGTTCCATCTCAGTTCTGGAAATAATAATAATAATACCAAACATTCCTAGAAGATTCCTGGAAGGTTTACCTGGGACCAGGTACTGTGCAAAATGCTCTATGTGAACTGTCTCATGTTCTCAAGAGCCCCTTGAGGCAGATATTATCATACACTAATTTTACCTTATAAGAAATTTGAGCTAATGCAGATTTGATCTCATGCACTGTTAAAAATGTATACGTGTGGAGCCAAGATTCAGACTTTGTCATCAGAGTTGCACCTTTGGCCAACAGGCTGGGCTACTTCCAGAGGGGTCACAGCTGGCTGTACAGCATGCATCTGAAGTTCATAAGAATTGGAGAGACCAGAAAATCAGCTGCAATGGGAATCTCAAAACCCAGTCCACAGGATCTCAAATTTGTACTGTTTTGGAAACTAAGGGGAACTGACTCAGTGAGAAAGCTGGGTTTACAGACTGTAATCAAAACATAATTATTATTTTCTGGCCCCTTACCCTCCAACCTACAAGAGGAGGGATGAGTCTTCTCCTACTCCTGGACTAAATCCATAAAGTATAGCAGAAAGTCCTGGGTCCTCTGGGAAAATGAAAATGTTTTAAGTAACTTTTAGTCCCCCAAATAGTCTAAAAAATATCTAGTTCATTATCAAATCATCATGAGCCTCCTTTTGGGGCAAAGTTCCCTCTCATCCCAACCCCAGCAGCTTCAAGTGAGAAAGTCAGCCTCTCTTTTTTCTTCTCCTTCTTTTTCCCTCCTTGCCTGGCCCCCACAGGCGGTTTCTGATGCTTTCTGTTCTGGGGATAGAAATATGCTTTTGTTATGGATAACTGTGCCATCTAAAAGCAGATTTCCATAGGTAAATTCCAAGGTGGTTATCCATGATCTGGTTTTTCCCCTCGATAACAAAGTTTATATCCATTGATTGCTAATGTTTTGATAATGTTTCCCCCTCAACTGTATTTCTATATTCTTCTAATAAAAAAATAATAAAAATAAAAGCAGATTTCCAAGGCTGCTGTCTGTCCCTTCATGATCTTTTTGAGGTTCTTCAACTGGACCCTTGATACCTATGTCCTATCACAATTGCCCCCATTACCCTCTTCCTTCTGCCAACCCCACGCAATTCCTCTCTCCTCCCCTGGGTATCTCAGGGGCCACCTCTTCATCTGGGTTCACATTTCTTCTCCAAAGAGTCTCTTATGAAACCTGGCCAGCTCATTTCCATGGAGCTCACCTCCTATCTATAAGAATCCTTGAAACTTTCCTGCTGCATCATCATGAGAAGTTCTGTTCAGGAGCTAATAAATGAATTCAGCAAAGTAGCAGGATACAAGATCAATATTCAAAATCAATAGCTTTCCTATATTCTAACAGTGATACTGCAGAGAAAGAAATCAGGAAAGCCATCCCTTTCACAATAACCTAAAAAAAAAGAAGTACTTAGGAATTAATCTAATGAATGAGGTGAAAGATCTCTACACTGAAAATTATAGAACATTAAAGAAAGAAATTGAAGAAGACTAGCAGATGGGAAGACCTCCCATGTTTTTGGATAGTCAGAATTAATATTGTCAAATGGGCCATGTTACCAAAAACAATACACAGATTCAATGTAATCCTATCAAAATATTGATGACATTCTTCACAAAACTGAATAAAATAGTTCTAAATTTCATTTGGAAGAATAAGAGACTCAGAACAGCCAAAATAATCTGAAGCAAAAAAAGTGATACAGGTAGCACCACAATACCTGATTCCAAATCATGTTACAGAGGTACAATAACAAAACAGCATGATATTGGCTTAAAAATAGACATGAAAACCAATGCAATAGAGACACAGAGAAAAATCCACATAGATACAGTCATCTGATATTTGGCAAAAGTGCCAAAAACATATGTTAGAGAAAAGATAATCTTTTAACACAAGGTGCTGAAAAAGGTGCTTTTTCAGAAGAATGAGGCTAGATTCCTATCTCTCACTCTGCACAAAAGTCAAATCAAAATGAACCAAAGGCTTCAGAATTAGACCAGAAACTTTGTAACTAATAGAAGAAAACATAGGGTCAACATTCCAATATATTGATGCAGGCACTGACTTCCTCAAGAAGACTCCTGAAGCTCAAGAAACAAAACCAAGAATCAACAAGTGGGATGGCATCAAAATAAAAAATCATCTTCACAGCAAAGGAAATGCTTAAGAGTATGAAGAGAAAGCCTACCTAATGGAAGACCTTTGCCTTATCTGATCCTCAGACAAGGGATTAATATCCAAATACATAAAGAACTCAAAAAATTTAACCCTGAAAAAAGAATCAATCAATAAATGATATATGCATGTCATATGGTTGTTTTATGTACATTTTTGATTGTACAAATCTAAAGTTCTTAATAAAAATAAAATAAATGAACAAAAGAACTCAGTAGACACTTTTCAAAAAAAATAAATAAAAATGGCAGACAAATTTTGTAAAAAATGTTCAATATCTCTAGCAATCGGGGAAAGGCAAATCAAAACTTCATTGAGATTTTATCTCACTCAAATCTGAATGGCAATTATCAAGACTGCAAATGATAAATGCTGGTGAAGATGGAGGGAAGGTACACTCATACGTTATTGGTGGGATTGCAATCAGTGCAACCACTTTGGAAAGCGTTATGGAAATAAACTAGGAACGAGGGGCTGGAGTGGTGTCTCAGCAGCTGGAGTGCTTGCCTGGCATGCTCAAGGACCCAGGTTCAAATCCCAGCACCGCATACACAACTAAGTATCAGAGAAACAAATATCAGATGGATACATAAAATTGATTCTCTCTCTTAAAAAAAAAAAAGAAAAAGAAGAAAACTAGAAATGAAACCACCACATGACCCAGCTATCCCACTCCTGGGTATTTATTCACAAGAACTAAAATCAGCATACTGTAGTAATAAGTCACGTCAATGTTTATAATGGCACAATTCCCCATAGTCAAATCATGGAAACAGCCCAGATGCCTGTCAATAGGTGAATGGATTAAGAAAATGTGGTCTATATACACAATGGAGTTCTATTCAACCATAAAGAAGAATGAAATGGATAGAAATAGAAGACATCATGCTAAGTGAAATAAGCCAGACCCAGAAATCAAGGATCAAATGTTTTCTCTTATGGAATCTAGAGCAAAATAAAGGAAAGCAGGGTGGAGAGACTGGATATCGGAAAGATATATGGAAGATTAGTGGAATAGAAGGAGATTGGGAGGGAGGGAGGAGGAACAGTAAAGGGGAGGAAATGCAGAACAAATTTAGCAAAATCACATTGTGTACATATATAAATATATCATAGGGAATCTCACCTTTATGTGTAAGTAAAAAAGTACCAATTAAAAATAAATAAATAAATAAATGGAAGATCATCAGAGTAGAGGAAGGAGAATAGGGTAGGGGGAAGCACAGGAGAATGGCGACTGAAATGGAGTAAATCAAATGCCCTGCATATATGATTTTATTAAAATGAACTCAACTACTATGCATAACTATACTGCTCTAATAAAGATAAAGGGGTGAAGTTTCATGCCTCAGCAGCCCTTTTCTGACTGTGGGCACTGCTTTCTAGACCCCTCTACCCTCTGCCCTTCTTACTATTCCTTGGACTTCCCAAAACTCAAAAGGTGGTTACTGACTGGCTGAAGAAAATGCAAAGCTGACAGAGCAAGCAATTCTGAGAAAAGACAGACTTTCTCACTTGCTTTACTGACTGAGAAAGCTGATGATTAGATATTTCCAAAAACACAGACTATGGGTTGAACGGCAGAGCTGAGAGCAAGGAGATCAGATTCAAGAAGACTGGGCAAGATGGGGGAGGGGTGCTGGAGCACCATGCATGGGGAATAACAAGGGGAACCAGGAGAGGGGAGTAAGGGAAGAGATTAGAGTTCACATTAGTTTCCCCATGCTGCTGTAACGAATCACCACAAATGTAATGACCATGACAACAAAAATGTACTCTCACAGCTCTGAAGGTCCAAAATCAGTTTCACTGAGCCAAAGTCAGTGCCCTGGCAGGGCTTATCCCCTCTGGAGATGTCTTTTCCTCTTTTCAGCGTTCAGTGGCCACCCGCATTACTTGGCCTGGGAACGCTCCCTCACGTCATTCCAAATGCTGGCCTTGGTCATCACATCTTTTTCTGATTCTAATCAGCCTGCCTCTCTCCTATACAAGGACTCCAGTGATTATATTGGGCTCACCCAGATAATCCAGAAGAATCTTCCCATTTTATTAAAATCCTTAATCATATATGCAAAATCCCCTTTGCCACCTAAGGTAACATCTTCACAGATTTCAGGGATTAAGATGTGGACACATGTGGGGGCCATTACTCACACTGTAACAGGATCCAAAGTGTTCGCACAAAATTGAGGCATATGCTTAGGCCTGGAGATGAGCTAGCAGGAAGTTGGCTTCCTAAGGGCCAGCAAGCTAATCGTATCTAAGAACTGCAGGAAACACCTAGCCAGAGCTCATTCCTCTGTTTCTTTGGGGTATTAAGAGATACCCTTTTGCTTTGTTGGGGCATGAATACAATCCTGAGAGCAGACAGACACTGTTTGTCCTTCTCTCATCTGCATGTACAGAATCTCAGAACCTCAGAGCATAAAGAGACCCCCACATACTTCCGTTCAAAAAGGAAAGAATGTAAGAAGCAGCAGGGTAAAGCTAAGCACAAGACTTGGCATCACACATATCTTAATTTTCATCTCTCCTGACTCTTCCAATTGTCTAGCTCTGGTCAAGTCTGTACCTACCTTAAAGAGTTGTTCTGAACTTGACAGAATAAGGTTCCCACCTAGGATATGGTGCATACCCAGTCCTTTTCTTAGGACCAAGCCCATATCAAGCTAGGGGAACTGAAAAGGGCCTTTCAAAGAGAATCAAACAGGTTCTTTTAGAAAAATACTGCATGTGTACTCTGCTAAATGACCATGATCTGTTTTTCTCATGGCTCCTTCTTGCTATGGTCTGACCTGTCCTGACTGCATTCCTTCATTCCTTTCTCTGCCCACATGGATCTGTAGCCCCAGGCAGCTGCATCCCTGTATAAACAGAATGGAACAGAAAAATTGGAAACCAGTAACTGGACACTAAATCAGGGTCAGGAAGCACACAGAGCAATGACGTTAAAGAATGCTAGGACCCAACAGGGAGAAGCGTCCCATAGATTTTCTTTCATGGACCAGGTGAGGAGCAGCCACATGAAGGCCCATTCTGTTCCCTGGGAGCAGGTGTGACAAGCTGAATAGAGGAGAGAGATGTTCAAATTTCCATACAAGATGGACACTGAATGAAGAACGATAACTATAACAATGTATGTTCACTTTTCATCACTGTGATTGAAATACCTGACAAGACCAACCGAGAGGATGAGAAGCTTTAGACTCATGATTTCACAGGTTTCTGTGGTTGGCAGGCTCCCTTGTTCTGGGCCTGCAGTGAGGAAGGACATCATGGTAGAAGGATGAGGCAGGGGAAAACTCCTCCACTCTGGCAGCCAGGAAGCAGAGTGTGAGGTGTCAGAGAAAAAAATATAATTCCCAAGGGAATGCCCCCAGTGATGTGCTTTCTCCAGCTGCATCCCATCTGCCTACATTCACCATCCAGTAATTCATTCAAATTATAAACCCATCAAATGGACCAATCCACTGATTAGGTGATAGCTCTTATAATCTGTTCATTTCACCTCTGATCATTCCTGTGTTGCCACCTAAACTTTTAGGGGGAATATCTTGCATTCAGACCACAATACAAGGATAATATTTTGGAAATATTAGATTTATACATAATTTTCATTATTATTAATTCCAAGTTTCTAAGATCCTGAATCACTACATCAAAAACCCAAATCTTTGGATTTGAGTGGTGAGATTTTGACAAACTAGGAATACGGGGAACTTGGTATATAGGGGAAATCCTTAAGGGGGTGGATTTTCCCTTTCTGGCACAGGTCTGGGCAGAAATAAAGGAAACATAAGAGAAGTGGACAGTCATATCTATACGTCCTTCTAAGGGACAAGGCTCCAAGGATGGAGAAGTGGTAGAATAAGGAAAGACCAAAAGTAAAATTGCTTTCCTCATCCTCATTTGGAGCCCTGACAGGAAACAATGGTTCAGGGGAACCCAGAAGTTCCAAAGGTATTAGGGAACAATGGTGGAGAGGCAGCAGAGAAGGTGCCAATGAGTCCACCTGAGACCTTCTCCTGCTTCCCTGAACGAAGGATGGTCCTGCATTCCTCAGATGGGTCCTGCAGAAGGCATCCAGATGTTCTGCCATAGAAGCTGCCAGAGGGATCATTTTGGTGGGAAAACATGATCTATAGCTGAGGACTACAAAATGGTCTTCCCAGTTGAGGTCTCCAGGGGGAATCACAGTTCCTGGAAGTGGCGGAGGGTGCAGGAGTGGGGCTGTGTTTGGAGGAATCACAGCCTCAGAAAACCAGAAGCAGGGCTATTTCAACAAAGGGATTGCCACTAAACTGATCACGGATCCCTCAACCACAGACTCAACAGTGGATGCCACTGAATCCACATTAAGTGCATCCCAGCAGAAACATGCCACGTGCACAGAAATAAACACGGTCACCTAGCTGCAGAGAACAGCACAGGAGCAGCAGGAAATAAGGGTCAGCCACACCCCATCCCAAGTCCCATGAGTCACTAGTATCTGTTTTTATCTTAAACCCAGAAGTCATGTTAAGAAAAGAGAAAAAGAAATAAAACACTCTGAACAAGGCTGACTTTCCAGTTGATTGAATATTTATTTAAATATTGAATATTTAAAATAATCTTAGAAAGATTATTTTAAGAAAAAAGGAATTGTGCATGCTGTAGGAAACTAAGATGCTTTTACTTAGTGTGTGATATTGCCTGCTTCTTTGCACTTCCCACACGACCCATCCGGATGGCAACTCAGGAAGAAGCAGCTTCCTTTTCAGGGCACATCAGTGAAGAGTTTTAAACTTGTCCTATCACACAGGCAAGTTGATCTCAAAGCAAAGATTGTTCTGGACTCCATATTTGTTCTTATAATCTATTAAGAAAAGACTTCTTTTTCCAGAAACACACTATGCTGTATCCATACAATGTTAACACATCATAAGCAGATTACATAGACCTTTCATGGGATAATTCTTATAAAACATTGTGTTCATCAAAGTTTAGTTGCCAAGTCTGTCTTTCTCAACTCCACCAACATTTAAATGGTTTCCCCTAAGACAAGTAGATGCTTATGCACAGAGAGATGACCAAGGCATGGAAATGCTATCTTATATTTCCTAGGTATAGATATAGAAGCAGAACAGCAAGGCTTCCAAACAGAATTGTGTTCTGAAGAGTAGCCAAGGCTTTTGAAACTTCTGTCAGATATCACATGCTTCCCAGAAGGTGCCTCTTACATTTCACTGGGGAAAGAGGGAAAGAGTTAATTCTAATAACAACATAACTGAATGTGACAAGTGACAAACTGAGAACTTAATACATACAGTCTTTCCTCGGAAGTGACCTAAACTATTGATAGTAACAGGAAAGTTCTGCAGCAAGGAGATAGGAGGGAGGGAGCGGGTAGGGAAGTGGGTAGTGGTGAGATAATTCCAGAGGGGTGAAGAGAAAGATGCAGACAAACAGCCATCCCAGAAACCATTGATAATGCAGGGAATGAAATACATCCAAGCCTAGGGCTCCAAATTGTGCATAAAATGTTGGCCCCTTCCATGGAATACCTGGAATGGCTTAGACTCAAAGGAGAGAATTTCTCTATCCTCTTAAATCCACAGGAACTCAAGATGGAGGTTCAGTCTCAGCCTCCAGAATCTAGAACCTCAAATGAAAGAGAAATATAGTAATGTGCATACTGAAACACATAGACTTCCAGAACTGCAGGATTGTCCGAGTCGAATCCAACTTCTGTATTTCACAAATGAGGAAACAGGCGATTCAGTGCCTTGCCCGCCATAGAGCTCTTTCTACTTAAGCCAGGCTATGAGCACACTGCCCTGCCCCTAGCCTGTGCTGCTACCACCATCAATATTTACAAGTTTGCTTTCATGACATGAGTAATCCAAGTCCCGTAGTTATGTCTACTTTGCCGAGGCACAATTTTAACTATATTTTCCCCCAACTTTTTTTTTTGAACAACCTTACAAGAGTTTAACAAAATAATATAAAATGTATATATATTCTGGATATTGTAATTATCCCCAGGAGTGCCCCCCCAATTACCCTCCCTTATCCCACCCTTCCCCTTCCCACTATATCTCTAAAAAAAGTATTAGGTTGTAAAGCATTACATCTTATATGGATTTAACACATGCTAATAGACCAACTTTCTCATTGTCCAGGGTCTAGTCCCCACCTCCACAGATGAGTGGAGACAATCGACCCTTAGATCTCTGGGTTAAGCTGATTTTACTCATCATGATCTCTTCCATAGCCATCCATTTACCTTCGAAGGCTGCAATGTCATTGTTTCTAATTGCTGTGTAATATTCCATGGTATAAATGTACCATAGTTTT
>PVKS010041380.1:0-16080 GCA_004027875.1 Aplodontia rufa
ACCATAAAATCACGAACAGCATCTGGGTCATGGTCAGTGCTCAGTGCATTGCTGCATGAATGAATGGGCAGTAAGTGGTCCCATTTACTTACAATGCAGGACAAGTGCCCAAGGAACATGAGTCCACCTGGTGGTTAAAAACCAGGACACGTTCTGAAGGAAGCAGGGAGTCAGGAGGGGGCTGATGCATTCAGATTGGAATTTTCCAAAGTTCCCTTGGCTGTCCCGGAAGGAGGGCAGCTCCATGGTACAAGCAAGGGAAGGCGCTCTGGGAGTAAGAGCTGGCCTTGCTTCTGGCCAGGGTTGCCCAAGTGTAAGGCTTAAATCTCTGCAAGTACTCAGAAAAATTGGGGTAACAAGTTTTCATGACATTAGGAAACTTCAAATAATATCAAGAAGAGCTTCCCTTTTTTATTACCTTTCAATAATGCTCATTAAAAGAAGAAAGTCTCAGGACTGGAGCGGTGGCTCAGCGGTTACGGAGCTTGCCTTGCATGCTCAAGTACACGAGTTAAGACTCCAGCACCATGTACATCAACGAAGTCTCAGAGCAACAAAACCCATGTGAAGAACTAAATAAACACTGATTCTCTCTGTCTCTCTCTCACTGTCCCCTCTTTCTTAAAAAGAAGAAGAAGAAGAGGAAGAGGAGGAGGAGGAGGAGGAGGAAGAAGAAGAGGAAGAGGAAGAGGAAGAAGAAGAAGAAGAAGAAGAAGAAGAAGAAGAAGAAGAAGAAGAAGAAGAAGAAGAAGAAGTAGTAGTAGTCTTGCCAGGCATGGTGTACCCCAGGAATGCCAGCTACTCAGGAGGTTGAAGCAGGAGGATCACAAATTTGAGTCCAGCCTGGGCAACTTAGCCAGACTCTGTCTCAAAATAAAAATAAATAAATAAATAAAGGACTAGGGATGAATCTCAGTGGTAGAGGACCCCTTGGTTCAATCCCATAGCACTAAATAAGTAATAATAATTAAAAAAAAGCCAGGAGCAATGGCACATAATTGATACCAGTAATTCAGGAGGCTGAGGCAGGAGGATCACAAGTTCAAGGCCAGCCTCAGCAAGTCAGCAAGAGCCTCAGGAACTTAGTGAGACCCTATGTCAAATTTTTTAAAAAATTGAAAAAACTATAGACGTAGCTCAGTGGCAAAGAACAAAGAATCCCTGGGTTTAATCACCAGTACTAATAAATAAATAAATAGTAGAACACATAAATAAATAAAATCCTCAAATACTGATTTGTATCCCTTTGTTACAGTAAGAAAAGACCTGAGGACTTCAGAGACAACTGTATCTGGATGTTATCTGATAATATTTTTGCTTTCATTATATTTAGCTTCAAAATTGTCCTCTAATTAAAGGGAGAAATCCTAGGTTTTACACGTATCATAGTGATATGAAGTTCCTTCTAAAATATTTATCAAAGTACTGCAGACTTTGAATGTTCGTAGCCTAGATTCAGTTGCCAACAGTGAAAGAAAGGAAAAAAAAATGTGGGAGGGAGGGAGGGAGCAAGGAAGAGAAGAAGGAAGAAAGGAAAGAATTTTCTAAGTAAATACACTGTCAAGTCAATTCAAAATAACATTATGAAAGTAAATATGGAAATTATTGATAGAAAAATTAAAATCAAGGTGGTAATGGAATGGCTGGGGTTCAAAAAACATTATTCTATTTGAAAGGTGTTTTTTCCAATATCATCCCTTATTTTCTCCATCACCAATTCTTCTAGAACAATTCTTCAGACAGAATTTCAAACCCTGGAGCAAAAGGCAGGCTCTTCTGGGAAGTTGCATAGCACTGACAAAACAGTCCAGGAAGAGAAAGAGATGTCCTCCCCCTCTTCTCCTCCTCTAGGATGAATGCAGGAGGTCTTATCAGGTTGATCACTGTTAAAGGTCTGAAATTTGCCCCACTTGCACCCAAGTTAGCCTGGAATGATTGTATGGATGTAGGTAGAAGACATGAGATTCCTAGGTCAGAAACAAATGACAGTTTTATTATTCACAGTAGTATCAGTAGCTTTATTTTTTTGTGTTGTTTCCTTAAGCCCCAATTCTTTTTTCTTTTTCTTTTTTTTTTAAGAGAGAGGGACAGTAAGAGAGAGATAGAGAGAGAAACATTTTTATTTAGTTTTTCGTGCAGCTTTCATTGCTTCAAGACTTCATTGTGTACGTAGTGCTGGGATTTGAACTCGCATACTCACGCATGCCAGGCAAGCACTGTAACGTCTGAGCCACTGCTCCAGCCCATCTCAAGCCCCAATTCTTAAAGAATAACATGAAGAGGCTCAAATGATACTGCATGTATAGTGGGTTACAATATGGGACAGGAATGCAGAGCTCAGGGAACCTGAATCTTTTATAGCAGACAGTAAGCAAGGCCAGCCTTTGCCCTGGAGGAAGACACCATCTCTATATATCCAAAGTTTCTCATTGTACAAACATTCTTGAAAAGTCCAGAATCTTTCTAAAAAGGCAGTTAATTCCTTCCTTCATAAAATGTGATCAATAGGCCAGTGGAAAGCTGTTTCCCATCAAGCCAGCACCTCATACTTCACCTTGGCCTCAATCAGCATCTAGGGCTGGTCCTAGGCATATTAGTTTATAACCAGATAACCACAATTACTAAAAATTCCCAGGCCTTTCAGGGGGCATGGTTTCATTGCAATAGCAACTTGAGGCAGATATTATTCCCATTATATAGAAGAAGAAACTAAAGCTCAGTTAAGTGGAATATATTGTCTGATATCAGAACTGAGAGGGTGAGGATTTAAACCCTTGTTGGTCTCACTTCAAATTATTTGTATCCCTTTCAATCCAAATAAAGTCAGATAATGAGGGTCAAATATACCTGCTTTCACTCCTCTACACTTTCCTATACTGCATTTGCAAGGAAAAAACTGATAGAAAGGTTTTGCTTCCCCCAAGCTGGGTGCTGGAATCAGCAGCCCTTGTGGCCCCTGCCATCTTAGAGAACCACACCTGCAGCCACCGTTGCCACCCCCTAGAGACAAGAATAGCTGAGAGCCAAGTACCAGAGTAAGAACCAGGAGCAGGCAGGGAAGCTGGGGTACACGGTTGCCCAGGATCTGAGTGACCTTCAATGTGAAGGAATGAATGAGGCTGACTCTGAGTCATAAACACAGATGCTTAAATGAGAGAAGAAGGAACAAGATTAATGACAAAGCATCACTCGCTCACTAAGTGGTAATTATGATTTCGTTACCCTGATATTCATTTTCTTCCCTAGACAATATTAGCCCCATTTAACAAATTAAATTGACATGCTGATAGAACCTGAGTTGACAGAGCAAGCTGATGAGAGAGCAGAGTGAGGCCCAGTCTCCTCCCTCCAATTTAAGTTCTTCCCAGCATGCCAGGACACCTTTCAGAGGGACACCTGAGTAAGGGTTACTGATGACAGGAGGTGCATCTACAAATCAATGGCAACCATTCATATACACACTGTCACCACGTCACCTCCTGGGTGACAGATGCACCAACTCTCTCCAGCCCTGCACGGTCCACAGTGGTGTCTGCATCCAATGCTTATTATTCCCAGGACTCTCTCAGAATCATAAGCTATAACCAAGGAGCACCTTTCCGGGTTCTAAACATTGGACCTTCAGGTTTTCTTCCCTTTTGGACAGAGCAGAAAAAAATCACCATACTAATGAATTGTATTTCAAAGAATTGTAAGAAGTCTGGACCTAATCAACTGTGCAAATGGAGATGCATTCCCCTAGAGTTTTAAGTAAACTTTAGGTGGGCTTGCTTAAGAAAGTTCCAGCACAACACAATCATACTCTTGCCTTATCTCCAAGGTCTGGATGCATCTCTGTGAGAAGCCTTCACCTCCATGCCACCGATGCTGTCACCACCAATGACAATGTGTCCTGCCAATCCCATGGTCTTCCTTTGGTCTCCTGTCCCTGCTCCTCCCCAGCCTGGCCGCACAAGGATGTAGAACTATCTCACCAGGCAACTAAGTCCAACCCTTGGTCAGGAGCCAGGGACATGAGCTTCCTTCCAACTTCAAAGGATGTGACTCATCCGGCAAACACACAGCAGGGGAAACTTACCCACTAGGGTGGAGAGCAGGCTGTGCCCTGCTCAGGGTGACTCCGTGATGAACAGACCAGGCATTCGAACATTCTGCCTAAACCTGTGTTACTCCATTTTATAAAGCAACCGTTGGCCAAAAGCTACTCCATTTTCAGTTTAAGTGCTAAGGCGAAATAACTACACCTTCTTTGCACACGTAAACAACCATCTGCCTAGCACAACCATAAGGCACAAACTGATGGGCAAATTGATTACACTAATAAAAATGACCACTTTGGACTAACTCAGAAGACGCACGTGGACGCACAGGCCTAACACATTCTCAGCAGAAACACCAGGCCCCGGGGCTTGGGGAGCACACCTGTTTTTATCAGCTTCTTCACAGCTGTGACTAAAATACCTAACAAGAACAATTTTAAGGAGGGAAAGTTGATTTGGGGGCTCACGGTTCTAGAAGTCTCGGTCCGGGCAAGGCTGGCTCTACTCCGTGGGGTTCGAAGTGAGGTGGAACAGCACAGTAGACAAGTGTAGAGGAGAGAAGCAGCTCACAAGACGATCAAGAAGCAGAGACAGGGGCTGGAGCGGTGGCTCGACAGTTACGGCACTTGCCCTGCATGTGCAAGTACACGGGTTCAAATCCCAGCACCCACATACACAGCTAAATGTCAGAGCCATGAAAGCCACGTGAAAAACTCAATAAAAACCGATTCTCTCCTTCCCTCCCTCTCTCACTGTCCTTCTCTCTTAAAGGCACAGCCCCCAGTGATCCATCTCCTCCAGCCACACCCTACCAGCCTACAGTTACCACCTAATTGATCCCTATCTGCCAGGGGCCAGCCCCAGCAACTCTTAGGGTCCCTGAAGGATGAGTGGAGTCGGCGTGGAGGAACAACCTGAACCTCCGGAGCAAGTTGCAAGCAGACACAGCAAGCTACTTGAGCAAAATGCCATCCTTTCTTTATTGGTGAGCTGTTTTATACAGATGCATAAACAATGCTTGCATTATCTGCCTCATTAGCCAAATTGACTACATGTAACTATTTAAACCGTTTCAGAACACCAGACATAAAACCATCCACTTCATCATTAGTTCATGAGCTGTTTCATGTATTATACAAAAAGGCTTTATTTTCAAAAAGGATAATGTTGTTCTTAATTCTTTATACCTATTTTGGTAAAAGGTAGAGAAATCGCTTTCCCAAGACTCTGCCTCCCTATTTTCCTTTATTCAAGATGTGGGTGTACACCCGTATTTAGATTATATGTGGGTGTACACCCCTATTTAGAAAATAGGTGGGTGTACAACCCATGTATTCCTTAGGTGGGTGTACACCCCTATTTGTTCAATAGGTGGGTGTACACCTGTATTTAAATTATATGTGGGTAAAAAATAAATAAATAAATAAATAAATTATATGTGGGTGTCCACACATATTCTAAATGTGGGTGTACACCCCTATTTATTCAACAGGTGGGTGTACACCCATATTTATTCAATATGTGGGTGTAAACCCACATTTAGAATATATGTGGGTGTACACCCTCCTTTATTCAATATAGGGGATATATGATATGGGACTCATCATATATGGGATATATGATATGGGACTTACCATATACAGGCATATATGGGATATATGAGATGGGACTTATATATGGGCATATATGGGATATATGAGATGGGACTTATCATATATGGGCATATATGGGATAGATGAGGTGGGACTTATCATATATGGGCATATATGGGATATATGAGATGGGACATATCATATATGGGCATATATGGGATATATGAGATGGGACTTATATATGGGATATATGAGATGGGACTTATATATGGGATATATGAGATGGGACATCTCATATATAGGCTACATGAGATGGGACATCTCATATACGGGCTACATGAGATGGGACATGTACTCTGTGGTTCTAACCAAGGATGGCCTCTCTGGGCCTTCCCTTGACCTTTGCCTGATCTCCATCTGTCTCTCTTTCCCTTTCTCTTTCCCCACCTCTCCCTCTGGTGGCTCCAGAATGGACCATTCACTTTGCTGGATGTCACATCCACCACCACCCATCGCTTATTAGGTGAGTGATCCTGTCTGACTCTTTGGATTCCTGGAATCCCTGCCACGATTTCTCTCCAAGGATACTTTTCCTCCAAAAACTCCTAGCACTAGGTGAGAGAAATCCCAAGTAGCAACTTGAAATCTTTGGGGATGCCCATAGATTGCCTGTCATTCCAATTGGTCATTCCTGGAATGATGTTAGAGAAACCAAACTGTCTTAGGGACACCCGTTGATTTTGGTCTTTCCTCCAGAGTCTTTTGGGGCTCTCCTCAATCCATTTCATCCAACATAGGCCAGACCCCTCCAAAGCTTCCTTGGGGTGCCTCCCCAAACATACACCACCCTTGATCTCCAAGAGACAGTCGAAAAACTGGTTTTGTTCTGCAATACTGCCCCAGTACAAGCTGGACAATTCTTCCAAGTTCTCAGAGATCTTAAACTCTCCACCACAATGGCAAATGGTCTGAGGTTCCCTACATCCAGGCCCTGCTCTGGGCTTGGTACCTCCACTCCAGACCTTTTTTTCTCTCACACTACTTAATTTTTTACACTCTTTTCCTCATTGAAAAGCCCCTCAAGGCACCCCACTCTTGGGAGGCCTCCCTCTTTGGCAGTTCTATTTTCTTTCTGCTATGCTAAATCCTGTTTCTTTGCTCTGTCTGACCTGTGTCCGTGGATTTCATTCTTTGGATAGGCAAGGCAGAGCCCACCATCCACCCTCTGTTATGTGAACAGGGATCCACCCAGGACCTACGGAAGGGTGAGTAACATGGGCACAGGAGCTCTCATGTCTCCTCTTTGTGCTCTTAGTGAACAGACTGTCCTCTCACCTTCCCAGCGGAAGAGCCTCTTCCACACATGCTCAGGCTACTCCTACCGAACCACAATTCTTTCACCTTCTCTCTCAAGTCCCAAACCTTAAGTCCATCTCCACTTTCGGTCTTTCACACTTACATGCTTACATTTTGCTTTTGATTAGTCTTGTTTGTCTAACTAGAGTTTTTTGAGGTTTTTTTTTTTTGGTTTGGTTTGGTTTTTATTATTTGTTTGTTTGTTTTGGGGTTTTTTGGGTTTTTGTTGTTTTGTTTTTTTGTTTTTCGGTTTTGGTTTTGGTTTTTAGCCCTCTAATCTATTTTTCCTGCTATCTTTATCCAAAGGGCAACTAGAAGCTCCAAATTCTTTGTTTCCAGTCAAGTTTTATGTACATTTGTGCACGCCTGTGTATGTTGGGTCTACATGGTACCAGAACTGGCATATAGCCACATGAGTCCTCATAAATTAAAGTTAACTTTTCATTCAGGTGACTTGAGCATTTAAGAAAGTTCAATTTAGGGGCTGGAGCAGTAGCTCATTGGTTACGGTGCTTTCCTGGAAAGCCTAAGGACAGGAGTTCAAACCCCAGCACCATGTACATAACAAAGTATCAGAGCAATGAAAGCCATGTGAAAAACTAAATAAAATTGATTCTTTCTTCTCTCTCTCTCACTTACTCACTGTCCCTATCTCTTTAAAAACAAAAAAATAATAAATAAAAAAGAAAGTCAATTTACATTGGTTCAGCAGTACAAGGTTTTTGGAAAGTAAATCTCAATCTACCCCAAGCTACAAGCAGAATGCAGGTCCAGACCCTACTGGGCCCCCCTCTGCAGGTTCGTCTGGAAGAAAAGCCTGTGTTACTGTTGAGCTGCCACTCTCCTCTCTCTCTGTTTCCTTCATTGGCTTCTTTCCTTACACTTTGGGGAACTGGTATCTTGTAATAATGCCCTCAGTGAAAACAGATGCCCACCGTGAGCAGCGTAGACCCTGGTTAACAGCTACTTACAAGGTGGAAAATGCTGGTATATTTTTCTCTCCCCAAAAAATCCAAGAAGTTTTGGGGGTTTCTGCTTTGCAAAGATGCCAGGAGTCTGGCAGGCTCTCACCTCCTTGTGTGTTTGCACCTAGGGCGGTGTCCTTGTTCCCCACCACAGAAACGGGGAAATGGCAGAAGGAAGTGGCAGGCCATGCTTTAAGCATGACCTGGAAGCGACCCTCAGCGCTCAGAGCCCACTGGACAACATGGCCACGGGAGCACACTGTAAGAGGTATGTCTTTTCTGTCAAACTTAAAAGATTGTGATGCATAACCCACTACGTCCTTTTTAGATCCCCCTCCCCCTCTGAAGATAGTAACTCCCTCACCTGAGTCCGCCCACCTCTTTCCAAGGAACCCTTCCGGTACCCAGCCATCCTCTTCCGGTGAACTCTGAATCACTATGACCCTCTCAGGTGTGCTGAGACACCCCCGCTTCTCTCCCAGTCTCCGCCTACTTCCTCCGGCACCTGCCTCCACCTAATCACAGCCAACCAAGCAGACTGTGCCCCTGAGCTCCTCCAATCAGGGCAAGGGGCAGTATTGCGTGGGGTTGGAGTTAAAAACCCCTCACTTCCTTGCTAAGCGCACATTTCTCTTTCACCTTTGCTTTGGGCTGGAGTAAAATTTCTGCCTTGCTCACCCACACCTGACCATGTGTTTGATTTCATTTATAACAAAGCCTCACTCCACCAGGCTGGGTACTATTCTTTGCATTCTGGGAGTCTGACCCCACTCAAAACAGGCAGACAGAAGATGATGGCTTTAGAGATGGCAAGCCGTGGGGCTGGAGCAGTGGCTTGGTGGTTACAGCGCTTGCCCGGCATGTGCCAAGTACACGGGTTCAAACCCCAGCCCTACGTACACAGCTAAGTGTCAGAGCAGCAAAAGCCATGGGAAAAACTCAATAAAAATTGACTCTCTCTCTCTCTCTCTCTCTCTCTCTCTGTCCTTCTCTCTTTAAAAAGAGAAAGAGAGAGAGATGGCAAGCAGTTAGTGCCATAGCTTTCCAGCCAAGTACTTGATGATTTTCAGACCTGATGATCTTATTGACTTCCCAGGGGCTGCGGTTTACACTAGACAAAGTTCTTAAATACTAAGAATTTTTTTTTTCCATTGAATGGCATAACTTTTTTTTTATGTGAAAGGGTGTGTATTTGTCCTGGAAATTCTCAAAGGATACTCAAGAAACTGAAAAACAGCCAACTTCAGGGCTGGAGATGTGGCACAGGGAGTAAAGCTCTTGCCTGGAGCACCGGAGGCTCCCAGTTGGATCCCCAGCCCTCAGGAAAAGTCAGCTCTGGAGAAGGAAGCCCAGGGCGAAGAAGAGGGAAGCGCTCTCTTTATTCCATCCCCTCTCCTCGTCAGCTACCCTTAGCAGGTGCATGTGTTTCTTGTATAATAATAAGAACTAGTTAATAAAAATAAATGAGCCTCTGGCTTGGATTCAGAAGCATACGATTTCAAGTTGGAAAGGAATTTAGAGGAAGTTTCACATAATCAAAGCCAAGATGTATTATCAAATGGAAAAAGATGTAAAAAAAAAAAGCAGTTGAAGATTTGACTACTATGGTCCTGTTTGGGTTTTTAAATTATACATAGGATTATAAATACACATATGTAGGTGTATCTCTAGATAAATGTAGCTACACAAAAAGGGAGAAACGAGTTTAAGGAGTACGTACATCAAACTATGCACTGTAGTTATCTCCAGAGGCTGAAGGTGTGGAAGAGTTTCACTTTTGATTTTATTTCTGTAATAATTTTTATTATTATATTGTCTTATATTTTAATAAGGAAAAAAAGGGAAGATTCCAAACAGGTTTCAGTTCCTTCTGCACTAGCTCTAGCATCTGGGCTCCGATTAAATAGTTTCAAAGGGCTGGGGGTATGTGGTAGAGCACTTGCCTAACATGCTGAAGGCTCTGAGTTTAATCCCCAGTACTGCAAAACAAGTCACTAAATAAATAATTTCCAGAGAGAATTCATTCAGGCACTGAGAAATGTGGGTGGAAATGGGGCTTGTCACGCTGGGTCCTGAGAATATTCAGATAAAGTAAACGCAAAATGGTCTTAGTACTGGGTCAGGATAGGAGAAGAGGTGGACCTGGAGTAAGAGAATGAAGTGCATTGGAGTATTTTGATTTTCTGTTTTGTTTTTGGTACCAGGACTTGAACCCAGGGGCACTTAACCTCTGAGTCACATCCCCAGCCCATTTTATTTTTGTATTTTGAGACAAGGTCTCACTGCATTGCTGAGGCTGGTCTCAAAATTGCGATCCTCCTGCCTCAGCCTCCTGAATCACTGGGATTATAGGTGTGCATTGTTGCACTGACTAAGTGCATTTTTAAAATGGACCACAACTGTTGTGTTCATGGTTCTTACCCCAGCACCCAATGGCTTGGGTGAAAGCTGGAGAGCAAAAAGAGTAGCAAAAGAAGAAGAAATGGTAAATAATTTGTTAAATGATATAGCTGTTCTACCACCCGTGTAAGAAAAAAAAATCAGAAACAGACAAATCTAACACAGAATGATTTAGACGTAAGGACCCGAGGGAGGAGAGGAGAGCAGAATTGAATATCCGAGAAGATGAGAAGAGAAAGAAAAAAGAAGGTCTGAACTCTAATTCCCAGACTGCCCTTTTTTATGACCTCTTCCTCTTTCACTTTCCAACTTTTGGAATTTTGCTCTATTGTGATTAGAAAGTTAATGATAATTATAATTCCTTCCTTTGGTTCTCTTGCAATTAGCCTAGATATGATATTTCATTTGGTATACCTTTTATTCAATTATACTGAGCCGGCCTTGATGAAAAGAAAAACCCAAAAGACCTCATTATTAATTATATCAGGATATTTACATAATTACCAAGCAGTCCCAGATTTAGTTCATCCTTTTAGGGTGAACCTTGTATTGTGCTTTTGAGTTTCCTTGTAATTTTCTTTACTCCAATCCCTTTACAATAAAATTGCGTGACCTTTATAATAATAGTATATTTTGGAAAAGAAAACAGAACCAAACAAATTGAAACACCCATAATTTTTATGTTTCTGTTCTAAACACTTCTAGTGTTTGAGGGGCACTGGGTATTATGGGTAAAGGGGGGAGGGTATTTTCCCTCCCATCAAAAGGGAAAGATCATTTTCTCCTCTGCCCAGAGCATTCCTGAGAGACACCGAGAGGTTGTTGCTTCCTTCCCTAACCTTCCAGTGTGCTATAAATCTCTCCAGAGGCCAGTAAGCTTTACAACCCAGGAATGTTTTCAAAGGCCTGGGATCCATCCCTTGGAAACAAAAAAAACAAATGATAAAACAATACCCCAGGCTCTCAGCCTCCAGGGCACCTGTGTCTGAAGTAGCAGGGGAGAAAAGCTTAGTTTTACAGAACTTCACAGTTTCCAGGCAAAGAAGCCCCTGTCACCCTCAGAGGGCCCTCAGCACAGCATCCGGGGCTCTCTGTATACTGATGGGGCTCTCTGGGTAGCATCTGTAGATTGGACCTTTCAGACAAAGCCAGCAAAGCCCTGCCTCTGAGATTTCCTAAACCTAAACTGGAAGTTGGGAGTATGGTTTTCAGACAAGGGGGGACGGGGAAAGTTGGGCAGTCAGAGTAGTTAGAATGTTCCAGTCAATCAAAGGAAAACTGGTTCTTTTCCGTTAAGATCAACTTGACATCCCCAATGCTGGTAAGGAGGGCCTGGCCAGGTGGGTCCACATGCAGACACTCCCTTCTGCTAAGGAAGGCGCCACATTCTTTCTATTGATGCCTGAGACGCAAACCCAAGGCTGGACCCAACCAGAATTTCCCAAGCCCAAGTCTCTAGATTTGGGGGAAGGGAGTGGATGAACAATTGAAGGGTGAATGTCCTATAAAAAGGGCAAACCTAGCTGCCTCATGGGCTCTGTGCCCTTCTCCATCTGGGGGAAGTCTGCTCTTCTCCCTCTGTTCTGCTTTCTAGTATTTTCTTAAAACAAAGTCTGTCTGCCACGCTTGCCTCTGTGTCCCTCTGTTTCATTCTTGGTCTCCGGGGGACATGAACCTGACTTCCACCAAACCAGCATCCGTTTCAGCTCCATCACCAAGGAGCAGTGAGAAGAGACTTGGGGAGGGAGGGTAGGCAATTTCATCCCCCAGTGTGGGGTGCGGGGCAGGGCAGGAACTGGTTAATCCACTCCAGTTAAATGGTCCTCAGATTCAGGCAGCCTGGGCTGGCCAGTGCTTCCAGTAGGTTTTCTTACCATCAGGAAGACAATGGAGCAAATCCTCAGCTATCATTAATATCCTGCTAATTTCTGCCAAGAATTTGATTAATGTCTGCCCCAAAGCACCACAGACAGATGATGCAAAAAGTGGGTCTCGGAGTGTGGACGACTCTAACCAATCCTCCCACTCTAGATGGCGGCTTTTTTGATACAGTGGGTAAATAAGATGGCAAATTTCCTCTCCTAGGCAATAATTACTGACCAAAAGACTCAAAGAGAAAAAGTGGAAAATAATACCATCTGGGCTACGTGTGTCTGCAAATCTAGCACAAGCTAGTGAGTGAACTGGTTAATGCCGTTTTCAGTTTCTGGAAAGTTCAATCCGGGAGAAATGCAAGATACAAGTTCCTTGATTTCTTTCTCTTACCTCAGTTTAATGGCCTTTGGCAATAGGAGCATAAATTGGCAAAGGGAATAAGAGCCGGGTGAGGCAGTGCACACCTGTGATCCCAGCTACTGGAGAGGCTGAGGCAGGAGGATCACAAGTGTGAGGCCAGCCTGGGCAACTTAGCAAGATGCTGTCTCAAAATAAAAAATAAAGGGGCTGGAGTGGTGGCTCAGGAGTTTCGGTGCTTGCCTGGCAAGCACGAGGACCCGGGTTCAAACCCCAGCACCACATACACAACTGAGTGTTGGAGCAACTAAGGCCATGTGAAAAACTAAATAAAGTTGTTTCTTTCTCTGTCTCTCTCACTGTCCCTCTCTCTTTAAATAACATAAAATAAAATAAAATTTAAAAATTTAAAAAAATAAAATAAAAAATAAAAAGAGCTGGGAATATGGCTTGGTGGTAAGCACCCCTGGGTTCAATCCCTGGTACCAAAATATAGGGGGCGATATAGCTCCGTGGAAGAGCACTTGTTTAGCAAGCCAGAGGCCCCAGGTTCAATCAATCTCCAGTAGTGAAGGGGAAAAAAAAGGTGAAATAAGGTTCATCTTAGGATGTCTCAGAGGTGTGCTGAGCTGGGGACCTGGCCAGGCCTCTAACATCATTGAAATGAAATTTGGAACATGATTGAAACACTTGCTTTATAAGACCCAGAACTTATTGGGTTTGGCCAACATTCATTCATTCCACAAATATTTACTAAGCATCTCTCAGGTGCCAGGCACTGACCTTGGTACCAGAACAAAACCAGACAGGACCCTTGTCCTGGGGAGGCGATTATCAAACGTAGAGCACATGCTTCATCTCACGTGTCCTGAATGGAAGGGCCTGAAATCGGTGGTGTTCACCCAGGAAGGGAGGAGGCTGCCCCAAGGAAGTGACGCTTAAGAAGGATGCACACTAGCCAGATGCCGAAGAAGCTTCCAGAAGAGGCACTGGGCATGTGCAAAAGCATCACAACTGGAAGTCAGAGGAGGAGGAAATCTCCTACCCCATTTGAAATTATTTATTCAGAGACACTGAAGAATCTGAAGTCACTGGAGTGGCTCTGAAAAACTGTCCTTTTGCCAAGGAAATCAATGGCACTGGTAAGGTGAAGAGCGGAGGCAGAGAGGCCTTTCTACCGCGCAGGAGGGACCTTTCCTCAAGAAGAGGAGCCTGGGGTCTGAACCCTGACTCAACCACTTGCCACAGGTGGCTGATACCTGGGACAGGTCTTCCCCATAACAAGACAACCTTTGCTTGTTGTGATCCCTCCATACTGCCCCCGTCCCCCTCAGAAAAGGGGGGAATAAGGTCCAGCAGATGGGCAACTCTGTGCTGGGGTTCTATTTTTTGTTTTGTTTTTTGGTGTGTGTGTGTTGTTGTTGTTGTTTTGAGAGAGAGAATAAATTTTATTTAATTTTTCATGTGGCTTTTGTTGCTCTGACTCTTATTTTGTATTTGGCACTAGATTCAAATCTGCATCATCGCTCATACCAGGCAAGTGCCCTAACCTCTGAGCCACCGCTCCAGCTCCGATGCTGTGGTTTTTTTCCTGCGCATTACTGCATTTGGGTGCGTTTCCTCCCACTTAATCTCTGTGTGTTTATTTTGGCGGAGTTGACTGGGTGGAAGGAAGAGGGTCAATAACATGGGACAGAAGGAACATGGAGCTGGGCAGGACAGGAAGGAAGCTGAGGTGGGGGACACAAGGAGAGGTGAAGCACGTTCTGCCAGCTGAATTCAGGGGATGGCTTTTATTTTAAAAGCAGAAGGTTTTAGGAGGACAAAGATTTCTAAAAGTACTTAGTTACTTTTAAACAGGGCAGGTGGCCTCCCAGGTTGTCCAGCTGAAGTTCAGTGGCTATTCACAGGCCACCCTCCTATCTGAGCTAGCACTGCAGGCAAGCCACCCCGGAAGCCTCCCACTTGCATTTCAAAACGGTATCTTAAATGAGTGATCAAGCCCTGAAAACGCAACCAAAAGTTACATTACCGCTTGGTGAGTGTGAAGCCCATGAGGGCAGAGATGAAAGAATGGAGAAAGGGCTGGAGCAGTGGCTCAGCCATTGGGGCACTTGCCTGGCACACGCAAGGACATGGGTTTAAACCCCATCACCACATACACAACTAATTGTCAGATAAAGAATGGCCAGATGAAAAACTAAATAAAGAAATAAAGTGGATTCTCTCTCTCTTTCTCTCTCTCTCTCACTGTCTCTCTCCCTCTTTAAAAGAAAATGGAGAAAGACATACAGACATATTATCTGCAGTGAGGAAGGAGATCCCTGGAGTGATCTGGGAAGCAAGGTTCTCCCTGAGGAAAGGAAGCATGGGGCTTTTATGGGGCAGCTTATGCATATTCGGACAGGAAAGCACATTGGGGGCCCAGGCTGATTTCTGAGCATGCTCAGTTCAAGGCACAGCTCAAAATGGAAAGACAGTGGACTCACTTCTAGGCCTGCCCAGCTCAAGGTCATAGAGCACCTGTGCTAAAAGGAAGGCAGCAGACATCGCAGCTTCCGAGTAGGCTCAATTCAGGACTAAACAAACTCAGACGCCTGAAAGAATGAATAGAGGCTTGGGGACCCTGGCTGGTTCTTCATAAGTTTCTCCAAAAAGTTTTAGCTGAAGCTCGAAGAAAGGCCACTTTGACGCTGTTTTGATATAGGAGTTCCCTCCTATGTGGCAGCGCTTATCACCCAGTGGAGCAGGTCAGTGGGTGAAGACAGCTGCCTGCGGTCCCCACCACATGGCGTTCTGGAAGAGTCAAACCGTGGAGATGTAGCTGTGAAAGCCCTGTGCCTGCATCGCCAGAAGTCAGGACAGAGTGCCAGGAGAATCAGACCTTTGCTGGCTGCGAGCCCACAAGTTGAGAGGTGAAGGGCTTTCACTCTGTTCCATCCTGCAGGGCTGCAAGCTCAAAGCTTATTTGGGTTTGTGGGGAGCCTAATGTTAGCTACAGCCAGGTGGTTCATTAATTCTTGCAGCAATCAATTCTCTTGTGGTGGCTTCAATGTTGTCCTCAGGTCGCCAGCCACTGTAGACGTCCCTGGTTCCTGTAACCCTAAAGAAAGATGACTGATTAGGAGGTCGTAGGACAGGCACTGTTCTTGGCTGCTTTCCCTTCTTCTTCCTTCCAGGCAAGGCTGACTTTGCTGGCGAACTTTTTGGGGAGTGAGGAATAACAGACTTGCTAGTGCCAGGAGCAAGCTAACTCATCCATCAGCTTAGGAGGCGGTAAAAAGTGAGGAAGTTACCAGCGCTTGTGGGGAGGTGGAGTGAAGAGGACACAGGTGGTTTTGCAGGCAGTGACACTACTCCATGTTTACCCACCTCTAGGTTCAATCCCCCGTACCAAATAGAAATAAAAATATAAAATCTGTTTTTTAAAAAGATAAAGGAGAAAAGAAATCTCTAGTTTAAGAAAGGATTTGAAGGAAGGAAGAAAGGAGCATG
>PVKS010041381.1:0-16052 GCA_004027875.1 Aplodontia rufa
GCTGATTTTACTCAGCATAATTTCTTCCATAGCCATCCATTTACCTTCAAAGGCTGCAATATCATTGTTTCTAATTGCTGAGTAGAACTCCATGGTATATATGTACCACAGTTTTTGGATCCATTCATCCAGTGAGGGACATCTGGGTTGTTTCCATAGTCTAGCAATAGTAAATTGAGCTGCTATGAACATAGATATTGCTGTGTCACTATAATGAGCTGATTCTAAATCCCCTGGAAAGATAACCAGGAGTGGAATAGCAGGGTCGAATGGTGGACTCATCCCTAGTTTTTTGAGGATTCTCCACACTGCTTTCCAGAGGGGCTGTACCAGTCTGCAGCTCCACTAACAGTGTGTTAGTGAGGTACCCTCCTTTTACTCCTTTTACCTAGACACAGAAGGGTATAAACAAACAACCTTGCCAAGTAGCCTTCCTTTCTTACCCTTAGCCCACACCTCCCTCAACCAGTCACACCTGTGTCAACAACAGTCCACCTCTTCATCAAACCTGAGAACAGAACATAGGTTTCCCTGTTTATTTGGGTCTTCATTTCTGAAGGCTCTCTAGAGATATAAAAATAATATTAATTGACTTTATGTGTTTTTCTCTTTTTAAGTTTTTATCAAAGGTGTCCAAGTCAATGACTTAGCAATGGGTGAGGAAGGAAAACTCTCCTACAATAACTAGAACAAAATAATTATGTATAGTATATAAATTTCTAATATAAATTATGGAATAGAATTTGAATATTATAAATATATATGCATACATACATAATATATATGTATATATAATATATATTATATGTATGTATATAATATTAGGATATATATACATATATACATATATATGTGTATATATATTTTATATATATATTATATATATACACATATATGTATATACACATAATATATAAAATATATTATATATAATATATATTATATATATACACACATATATATGTATATATATGTGTATATATCATATATATATATATACACACACGCATATAGTAGCTGGAGAACATATGTGGATTCTGCTCTGGTATTCATTATATGATTTTTCTCTTATTGTTAAAATTCTGTTGCATGACTTCTATGTTTCTTGTGATTTAATTTGACTGTGTCACAGAATTATTTTAGCTTGAACAATTTTCTCCTGACTTCTGATTTTTCCATAAACAGCACTCATTTTATATGGGTAGCAGATATTGATTGCATTGTTAAGAGCATTTTTATTTTCTTCAAGATTCCCTCCATAATCTCTGTGGCTGCATATTTATATTTATCCTTTTCATTGTTACTATATATGACTCATTAAGTGCCAGTGTTCCAAGATCTCACAATATATGAATTTATTCCTCATGTTAAGTAGTTACCATCATTACACTTAGTGATAGAGTAACTTCCTTATTCCTCAAGTCTCTGATAGATTTTCTGTTAATAATTTATTTACTTTTGGCAGAGATACATGTTGAAGCATGTTGAAGTTACATAACTCATCCAAGGGTGCACATAAGTAGAGCCAGTCCGTGCCATGTTTTTAAATCTCATTCCTGGAATTGACATAACAAAATTGATCTAATTAACCACAGCATTTATGTTAGCAGATGTGTTCAACCAGCATATTATCTAAGAACTTTTCAATGGATTTCTAATGTCCCCTGGAAAGCTCATGTGATAGAAAATACAGAGATTTTCAGAGGTAAAATGATTAGAGCTGTAGCCATATCTGTGAATTAATACACTTGATGGAATTTTAATTTTAATGGACTACTGAGTGGTAACTGTACACAGGTGTTGTGTGGCTGGAGGAAGTAGGTCCCTGGGACATGGCTTGAATTATATTTGTCCATGGATTCTTCCTTTCTCTCTCTGCTTCCAGGATGACATGAGCTGACCTCCACCACACCCTTCTACCTTGATCTTCTGCTTCACTCAGGCCCAGAGCAGTGGAGTTGGCTGACCATGGACTGAGACCTCTGACACTATGAGTTTAAAATAAATTCTCCTCTAAGTTGTACTTGTCAGGTATTTTTAATCACAGTGATAAAAGCTAATACCAGGTGCATTGATGTCATCCATTAGGCTCTTGGAAGCATAGATTCTGACCCCTTTAGCTCTAGATTATTTGCCACTACTATTCATGCTCACTGCAAGTTCGGTATCCTAAAGCTATCCAACTGAAATTCCGCTAGACTTTTAACATCAGGGTTTTTGCTGTTGTTGTTGTTGTGAATTGTTCGTTAGTTTTAAATTCCATTGTGGGAGTCCTCTAATTTTTGGCTCTTATTTGAGATTCATCATTTCTTACTGTGGATTAAATCATTTTAAACTAACACAGTCTATTGCCTCCATGTATTAGTAAATTAGAGAGTGTATCAAGTTGTTGAACTAAGAATTGGGTGTAATGAACAGTGTTGGGCAAAAAAGCATTGCGAGTTGACTTTTGATCTGGGTTTTAAAGGACTTGTATGAGATTCAGAGGCAACGTTTGAAGACAAATATTAGTCAGTGAACAGAGTAGAGGGAAAGTCATAAGGTCAAATAATATCCTGTCATGTATGAGAAGTTGTGGTAGTTTTAGGATACCAAATTTGTAGTGACTGTGGACAGCAGTGGGGAAAAGTCTTGGACTAATTTACTTCAAACCACAGTCAGAAGTAGACCAGTGATATTTACATTTCCTACAGCCTCTACTTTTTGTTTATTTATTCCTTTATTTCTTTACCTACTTTCCTTTTTTTCCTTCTTTTCTGCAACCGTCCTGTCTAGAGAGGCAGTGAAATAAAGTAAAAAAGATTGAGCTCAAAAGTATGATAGATTTGATTGTATAATTTGCATGTTAGAATCTGTGTGACTTTGGATAATTTTTTAACTTTGCATTATGAAGAAATCATTATCACCTCAGATTATTAAAGACCAGTGTTTTTATCGCTAGTGCCTGACACAAAACTTTGACTTTGACAAAGCTGGGCAAGCCAAAGGTGACAAACTCAGACATATACATACGGAAAATTTTCTAATTAGTTTTGAATAATTTTTGCTTTTTTTTACATCTCGGCCTATTGCCAGAATAAAAGAGTATTGTAAAAATACAGTATATTTTCTACAAAAATAAGTAGACTCAGATCGTGCAATAAATAACAGAATGTTCATATTATTTTATAGGGTCTCTAAGACAGTTCTGTTATACCTCTGTTTACTGCATACATTTAGCATACGTTCTCTACTTGTCCTATTGAAGAAAAGATAGTTTGCAACTCAAACTATCTTTTGTGCTAAAGCACAAACTATGTCACAGCTATCTGGTACCCAAAGAAGGTAACAGTCTTTTCAGAAACTCCTATTCGAAAGTATATTTTAAAAATGAGCATCCACATTCTGCCCTTGAAAAAAAGAAAAAAGCATTAGTAGCATTTCATCAGAAAGGACTGGAAAAAAGAAACAAGATTTTTAGCAGGTGGTATAGTATTTCAAATGCATATCACATAATATGAGATGAGAGCAGAGCAGGAGCAAGATGTACCAAGCCCATTTAAGGTAATTATAATGAGACTCTTAATATATACACTATTGGCTACAATCTTATATTTTGTGCTTTTGTTGAATTTTTAATTTGATTACCTTTTGTTCCCTCGTAGGTGAAATCTCATTGAAGGTGTGAAGTGGTATATTTCCTTTTTCATCTTATGTGACACATAGTACTTTATTAATTAATTAATAAAACAAGCATTCAGGTGAAGACAGTTATATCAATTGAAATGCTTGTTTATAATGTGGTGAAAAACTGAAATAGGTGAATTATTTATCTAAGAGCATTTATACATACTTAATATATTATATATATATCACCAATGCATGCCAAGTTATGACATAATACTCAGTCTAAAAATATTGATACATTATAGTCATTAATAATTAAATTCTGTGTATAATGATGCAGCTGTCAAATTCAATTTAAAATTAAATCAAATTACATGTGTCTTCCTTAGGCTCTTCTGACTTTTATTGCTATGTAATTTAGGAGCATAGCATAGGAATTTATGTTATGTTATAAAGAGGCTTATAAAATATATCTTGAAGAAGTATCTTATCTTGGGAGGTGCTATATTATATACTAGAAAACTTTGCACACTACACAATTAAAAATCATTTTCAGAGAGTATATTTTCAAGTGGTAGTATTTTCAGAATAATTTACATTATCATAAACAAATTATGAATCTGAAAAACATTTTAGTTTATTATTTCTATTCTATTACAAAAAATAATGCTATATGTCCAGGCATCATGGTACAGCATACCTGTAATCCCAGAGACTTGGAAGGCTGAGGCAGGAGGAATGTAAGATCAAAGCCAGCCTCAGTAACTTAGCGTACCCCTAAGCAACTTAGCAAGAGAAATAAATAAATACATAAATAAATAAAACAATTGTCTAGGGATGTGGCAATGTTGCTCAGTGGTTAAGCACCCTGAGTTCAATGCTTGGCACCAATTAAATAAAATAAAAAATCAATGCTATATTTAGGTAGGAAAAATAAGATTAATGAACCAATATGACATTTTCTCAGAGAACATTGTACAGGTTCTTTGCCATTAGTAATTATAAATTTAAGACAATATGAGAACTATAAGATAAAATTAATTAGAATTTAATGTAAATGTTATAGCATACTTTTGCATGTGTGCTTTTTTATATGTTTGTGTGAAATTGTCTATAAGAAAATATTACTTGGATTATAATTTTTATAAATCAATTTGGTTTTCCTATCCTTAATATTTTTATCCTTAATATTTTTAAAAAGCATAGCTACATTTTATTGATAAATACTTTCAGTTCAGAAATCACCATTTATTTAATTTGGATAATAGCATTTTCCAATCTGTAATTATTTCTTGTTTAGGGCTATATATTGTCATTACTACCATAAAAATTAGATATCACCTCCACCTGATGATTAATGAGAATAGTTCCATAAAGGCATTGAAGAACTAATCTATGTTCTAACCCATGCCTTCCTCTCCCTTCTTGCATTCCTAAGTGTGAGGATATAAATAATCTTTGCTGAGGATCTGATTTATACATTCATATATATACTTTAAAAATTTGTTGTTTTAATTGGTTTTGATTTTTCAATTAGAGGTTATTAATAAAGCTCACAGACTTGAAGATTTTAAGTAAATACTATTCAAATTTGCAAATATAATAATGTAACTTTACTCTTAGTTGAAAAAATATTAACATTTATAAAGGTGTAAAAAGCCCAAAATATAAGCCTCTTTTATTAAAGTAGTCACAAAATACTAATCACTGAGCTCCACACCTTTATTTTATATCAAGGAATTCATCAAGTTTCTGAAAATCTGTTTTAGGTTTGGGACAGTGACGAAGCCATGTGTTTTATACTGTCTAGATGACATTGCATGGTACCATCGACCGCGGATAACAGAATGGCCTTAAAATTCACATTACTGAAAAGAGTAATGTCCCTATATAAAATTTATTTTGAAAAATTTTTATCATTTCAGTTTGAATTGCTCCCTGTGAATTATTTATCATTTTGGAAATTTAGGAGTTTCATTCAATGACCACTTCACCAGACAAAAATGAGCACAGTGATGCTCAGGAGGGTCTTCCTTCTATGTAATTTTCAACAAGAAATTTTGAGATCCAAGTCTAAAATAGTTCTTCATAAAACAGGTAAAACATCTTCTAGGTAGAATTAGAAAATAATCTCTCTTTCTCCCTAGTGACAAAAATAGTGCTTCTGAGATTAAGTAGTTGTATACAGTTTCCACTGCCATTACATACTAACAGAACCAACATCAGTCGCAGTTTCATTACTAGGATATAGTAACCCCAGAGACGGAAACTTGAATTATATAGAGGAAGTAGACCCCAGAAAAGTAGGAAGAGTTGTTTGTCTTTTGTTTTTCCAATACGGGAGTTGCTGAGATATAATAAATAAGAAGTTAATAAAGGAAGTGAGGAAGAATTTAGCCTTGTATTTTATAATAGGAATTCAGTGTTTTTAATTTTTCACTTGAGGTTCGAATACTGGCTAGATAAAATCCCACTTTCTTCCTACTGGTTTCTTTGTAGTCAATACTCCTGAAGTTCACTTACCAAAAAGAGCACTTCTTTTTTTCCTGATTATCACATCAGAGCCACTAGGAGTTGACATAGTAGGGCTGGTTATCCATTTGAAGAGTTTGCCCCCAGCTGGGTTCCATGCAATTTAATCGTAAAGGTAGGAAGCAATTAGAAAATAGTTGTTCCAACACCAGAGAGAGATTCTGGAGCCAGCTGTGCTGTTGAAAAGCATTTCCCATGCATGGCAATTAAAAAGCTATTGGGAACCTATTTCCAGTAAGTCGCTGAAGAGACACTTGTAAAAAGGTGGGCAGAATGTGGCTTAACTGTCACAGGGAAGCCACAGCTGCAGGAAGTGGAAATAAAACGGGAAAAATCAGTAAAAAAGTCAGTCTGAAAGTTGTAAACAAATTTAAAGAGCATTTGTTCTATATCATTCATGAAAAAATACATCCACATTATTTCTAGGTAATAATAATCACCAAATATCTGAAGGTTTATGGATTCAGTGTTTGTGTTTGTGCTAAGAAAACAAAGACCAATGTTACTTTGTTTCTTATTTAGCTAATATCTGAAGGTTTATGGTTTCATTGTTTGTGTTAAGAAAACAAAGACCGATGTTACTTTGTTTCTTATTTAGCTATCCTCATGCTTTGCTAGACTTCTCAGTCCACCTGATAATGTTTAGATCCTTCTAAATTACAGTGAGGTTGAATAATTGATGTGCAAATAAAAGATAATTCCAGGGCTTTGAATGTTATTAGGGTTTCTGCAATTTTTTTATATTCCACATCTGCTACAAATGGATGCAGTTCTTATACTGATGATATCCAATTAATTTGGATATCACACTAATTTTGTGGGGTGTGTCTAATGGGTAGAAAAGCTATAACCCAGGGAAACATTTTTTCTTTTCTTTTCTTCTTCTTCTTCTTCTTCTTCTTCTTCTTCTTCTTCTTCTTCTTCTTCCTCTTCCTCTTCCTCTTCCTCTTCCTCTCTTCTTCTTCTTCTTCTTCTTCTTCTTCTTCTTCTTCTTCTTCTTCTTCTTCTTCTTCTTTTTTGAGAGGACAGTGAGAGAGAGAGAGAGAGAGAAAGAGAATTTTTATTGAGTTTTTCACATGGTTTTCATTGCTCTGATGCTTAGCTGTGTATGTGGTGCTGGGGTTTGAACCTATGTAATTGCACATGCCAGGGAAGTGCTGTAACCGAGGAGCCACCATTCCAACCCCCGAAATATGGAAACTTTTAAAGAGGATAAGTTTAATGATTTCAAATATTAAATCCTTCATAGAATTGTAAAGAAGATCCAAAATTTTAGTGTGGGCTATATTGCCAAAACAGAGAAATTCAAAATTTAAGTGGCATAGGACAATAGGCATTTATTTTTCCTTTAATTTAAGTCCATGTTCCTGTTTTCCAGGAAGCATTGTCAGATGGGCTTATTGATTGTTACAGATTCTTGTAGGCAGAATTTTTATTCCTTAGGATTTTAAAATCATATATTTAGAGAAAGAAGAAAGAAGGAGATATACGCATACTTTGTAAAGGCATCATGGTTACTCAAAAGCTCCTGTGAAAACTTGTCCTGTGGCCAAGGCAACTTGAGGTGTTATTTTCCAGAAGTATTCCTGACTGGGTGCTGCACTTCCACTCAGGACTCCACACTACAGATTTGGGTGGATCACTAGGCACCAAAATCTGTGTTCTTGCAACTCCACCTGCCTCAGGGGCTGAATAAGAAATACATGAGCATAAACTTCTGGGATACGGAAGAATGATCGATATGATTTCTCTAATACTTATTATAGTTTAAGATCATTTTGTGATAAATTTTATGACAAGAGAAATCAGAAATTTGCCTTTTTTATTTTCAACATCTCCTTGACAATCTTTCATAAAAAAATAAAGTAACAACAAACACATTAAAACTGCAAGTAACATGTTGAGTTAGAAAACCCATTGACTCATAAAATCCGTTCCAGCACAAACTGTAATCTATGTGTGTGACTTTGGGTGCATTACTGTCTTTCTGAACTGCTGTATCTAATACAAACAGGTTAAATTGATTTATGTCTAAATCTTCATATATTTACATGTTTTTGAGAGTTTCTGTTCTAGAATTTACGAAAGTGACTTTTTTAAAGAGAGAGGGACAGTGAGAGAGAAAGAGAGAATCAATTTTATTTAGTTTTAATTTATTTTTCATTGTTTAGACACTTGTTGTATATGTGGTGCTGGGGTTTCGAACCTGCATTCTTGTGCATACCACGCAAGTGCTGCAACCACTGAGCCACCACTCCAGCCTCTGGATAGTGATATTTTATGGATCTAAAAATGCATGGAACAGTTATTGAACCTTTCAATGTCAAAGATTCTGTAAAATTCATAAAAAGCAAATCTTAGATTTATTATGTGATTATGTGCCAGCCATTATTTCAAATGCTTTATTCATTTTTACCTACACTTCTCACTGGCCCTATCATGCACATTTCATATCTCCATTTATGTTGGATATACACGTATTTCTTTTTTTTTTTTCAAGAATTGCCTCAGGAATTTTTATTTATTTATTTATTTGTAGGGCTGCAACTTGAACCAAGAGCCTTATATGTGACAGGCAAGCAGTCTACCCCTGAGCCACTTCTCCAGACCAGTGTGTATGCGTTTCAGTATACATATTCACACGTGCATCTAATCTATGCTGAAAGTTTAGATATTGTACCCTGTTCCCTGAAAATATATTGATAACAAGTCAAGACAATTTTAGTCACGTAAATTTTTTTAGAAGCAAAAATCATACAGTTTTCCAAATTTAACATCATAATGACAGTGAATCAATTATGTTGAGTTATAACAGAACAATAAGTTATTTTATATAGAGTAGGTAGTTGGAAAAAATTAAGACAGGTTGCATTTTATGATTACAAATTAAAATGTAGCAAAAGTATGTATATATATATATCAGCTTTTACAAATTGTCAATCAGATTTAGAAAGATGCGAGCAATGTGATATGTTACTAGAATCTCTAAACTGTAGAGGTATAACTTGACATATGTCCATCCAACCTAAATTCCTAGAAGTAGATTTTGACACAGGCTAAGTTTATTTTACTACGAGCTGTGGGAAACTATAAACATTGAGAGGATATAAAATTTATCATCAATTTTAGGGGTATTTTAGAAATTTTTTTCTTTTATACAGCATGAAATTCCTTCATTTAATACTCATCCAAAATATACTCAGAAAGCATGGCAAATGTTCAAATCTAAGTTGGGTGAAACTATATTAAAGTGAGTTCCAAACTTTAGTCAGAAGACAAATACCTCTCATGCATGATAAAAACTAAATAATGTCATAGGTAGCTTCCTGATTATTTTCATCAGCATGGAAAGAAATTTTATTAACTTTTTGTTTTTATTTCACTGTAGGAATGAGAGAAAGATATGTGAAAAATGTACCTTTCGTCCTGGGTCTTGGTGATTACACCCAGGTAAATGAGAAGTATTTTCTACCAAGAGAAATTCTGAATCACGAAACAACAGATCATCCTGTTCTGTGCTCATCGGGTTTAAAGTAGCAGTGGGGAAATCGATGATACACATCCAGTATTTGTAATTATGAATTGAAAGCATATCAGGCAAGTTTTAGTTGAATATGCGGAAGTTGTTTGCACAGTAGAAAAAGAGCTCTCCAACTGCAGAGACCTTTCAAAAAAGAAAAATATAGCAGGGTTCAAAGATACATGGGCAGTGAACAGCAGTCTGCAGCTGCCTTACCTGGAGGTGCCCTTTCAATGATGTCAGATTTCACCCATTTTAAAAGGTTCTTTATCATAGGCTTTATGTAGGCAAGAAAGTTTTGCCACTGGAATGTCTGACTGCATTTTTTTTTTTTAAGAGAGAGGGACAGTGAGAGAGACAGAGAAATTTTAACCATTAATATTTTACTTAGGTTTATGATGGTCAAATTTTGGGGGAATTTTGATAAAGATAATTTCTTCTGAGATTGTGAAGTTGTTTCCAGTTACTGAGATTCTGATAGAGTACTTGGCTAGCATGTACAAGGTCCTGGGTTTGATCGCAAGAAATACACACATACACACGCACACACACACACACTTTTACAGATATTTTTGAGTATCTTTGTCCACGTCTAACTATTCTACTTTGGGAAAAATGAGAAATTCTCAGACTGTGGGCATATATATATAGGCTAAATATTAACGAAGGGGTATTTTCATCATAGTCACCCTGAGATATTTTTTATTAATACCAGTATTAATACCAGTCTACTAAATGTCATAGCTAGTTACTTAATACCAATGATTAGTTTTCTGATGTTTTTTCTGTCCCCTGGAGCATGTTTTTGCACCGTTTGTTTACCTTCTCTGCATTTTCTCTTATACATGACCTGGATGCTATGCCTCACATTTTTCTTCAGTGTGGCAATGGAGTGTTTGTGTGCCTTTTTAAATTTTTATTCTTCAAAAAAGAACAGTTACTTACTGTATTTTTGGAGTATAAATGAAAAAATAAAAAGAATACAGTAAAGACATTGTAATATTTTCTGTTAGACTTAGCCTTTCCCCTCAACAGTTTACATTCATAGAAACATTTAATACCAACTATGTTGTAGATTAACCCAAATGTTAAAAACCAAAATCATGAAAATTCCTCAAAAAACAAGTAATAAACAGAGAATGTAGGTGTGCAGGGACAGTGGGCTAAGTAAAGTAAATTCACATAACGCAAAAGTAGGGTTAGATTAACAAGTAAGGTATTGTGATTATGGGTAATGCTTTACCTTTGAAGAGGAATTAGAGAAAATCATGAGTGAGAAAGAATGTATGCATTAGGGCAACACATTAGAGATTAGTTACAATCAAAATTTCATTCTACATACAGTTTCTGAACACATAATCAATTTTTGTAGTTTCATCACATTTTGAGTGATTGAAAAATACTTTTATATTTTAATTTTAGTTTTCAACTACTTTTACTCTACTTTGTTGATATTGACAAAATGCAAATTACATGGACTATACACTGCTACAGTGTATATATTTGCTGTCCTAGGTAGGTAAATTTTATTATTTAATTATTTTTCTTAACCATTAAGAGAATTTTTTTTTGCCCAGCCCTTTGTTCCAATTGCATATAGATGAACTATAAACTCACATGGCCTTATTTTTCACTTCTTCAGTCATCTCTCAGCCGTAGTATCACTCTACTAAGAACTGTGTCCCAGCAGTCTCTTTTTTGTCTAGAGAATTCTGAATGTTGAAAAAGTAGTGTCTCAAGATGAAGAGTCCAAGCTCATTTTGGCCCACAGAGAGGCTTCTCAGACCTTAACAGGTTCTTCCAGGTCTTGGATAGTTTTCCTTTTTTAAAAAATTTTATTGATGAGTTGAGTTGTTGTACAATCATAAATGTGTATGTTTTCCCCTGATCCTAATCCAGAATCATGCCCCCACATCAACCACACCCCAGTCTCTTGACTCTTCTATATTTTCCCCTATAACAGTTATAGATTTCTCTCTCTCTTTCTCTCTCTCTCTCTATATATATATATATATTATATATATAAAATCATGCATTTTCCAGAATTAAATGATTTCATAAGTATTATTTGGCTTCTCAGGGGATTAAAGAGTAAGCTACATTATTGATTCCTCCAACAGATTTCTCCCTATCATCCCTCCCTTCCTCCCTCCCACCCCCCACATATCTTTGGTTCCCCTAGATTATGTGTTGCTTTGACTTTAGTGAGTCTAGTACATGAACTTGACCTTTCACCCAAGTCTGGGTTTTGATTTTTCATTAACTAATTCAACTTTAATGTATTCCATGGATGGTGCTCTCCATTTATACAGATAGAAAAGAAGAAACTGATGAAGATTCACAGTTCCTTTGCTTCTTTCATGGAACACACTCTATCAGGTATATACAAGCATGTTTCAGTTGATACTCTGAGATTCAGTGTATGCTGCATTCATTCCATACTACATAAACAATAAGGAGGATCTCCTCATGAGGCCTCCCTGTGCTTCATGATTTTGTTCTTTTCAAAATCCTTTTAATACTTCCACAGTATGATGTGTGGGAAAGTGGGGAGTGAGATCTCTGCATGAATCAGTCTGTCTTCTACTTCCCATTGTCCTACTGAAGTCAAAATCCTTCTCTGCTAGGGCCTTAAGATCTTCATCATTTATAAATCCCTCTACTGAGACAGAACATATTTTCCATTGTCCATCGTCTTCATACCCGGTGACTCACAGGACTCATAATAGATTGGGCCTCCTCTTTCTATGCTTAAATCTGGACCAGAGCTTCTGTCTTCTCTAACCAAGAAAACATAGCAGGAGGGATGCTGTGATTTTTGAGGCTAGGGCATGAAAAGATACAGCTTCTACTAGAGTGGCTCCCTCAGGGACGTGCTTTTGGAACTCTGAGCTCTCACACAGGAAGTCCCTCTGAAACAGTGTTACTAAGCCGGGGAAAGTACTGAGCTGGAGATTGAAAGCTATGTCTGGGGAACCTTAACAGTTCAGCTATTGCTCATCAAGTTTTATAGCCTGGGTAGGACTGTAGCCCTGATGGAAGTTTTTGATGATTCTGGTCAGAAAGCATCTGACTGCAGCCTTCTGAGAGTCCTAAGAAAGTACCACTTAGAAAAGCCACTGTTGAATTCCTTAAATATAACAGATTGCTCCTGTTTTAAACTACTAAGTTTTGGGGTGATTTATTACATAACAGTAGATAACTAATATCTACATTTTAAAACTTTGTAATTAAAAAAATGAAGAGAGAAAGGGAGAGAATGAGAAAGAGAGAGAGAGAGAGAGAATCAACTTTATTTAGTTTTCCATCTGACCTTTATTTCTCCAACACTTAGTTGTGTATGTGGTGCTGGGGTTCAAACTCGGGTTCTCGCACATGCCAGGCAAGTACTCCAACCACTGAGCAATCACTCCAGCTCACGGCTTTGAATTTAAGACTTTTAGTAATTTTTTACATCTTTAAAAGCTTTGGTTCTATATAATATTAAAATAGATTTTATTAAAATAAGATATCTTTAAAAAGCTCACCTAGATTTTCTTGTAACAGTTTATAGCTTTCTTTTAGATTATAGAATAACATTATTAGTGTGTGTGCATGTATGTTTTGTATATTGTGATGTTCTTTTTTCTTACAACTTTTTAGATAAAAACAGTCTTCCCCACATTAATAATTTAAAATTTATAGTTTACCATATAGTTTATTGGCTTAATGTTCTTTAGGTTCAGTAATGTGGTAGACAACAGAAATAAAATAGTTGAAAACATATTAAATTTTCATCTACTTGTTTTTAAGCAAATGTATTTCATCTCATTTCTTTCCTTTTCTATGGTTATGGAGTAGTATATTATTTATATTATAGGGATTATAGTGCATTTATACATATGCAAGGTAATAGTTCCTCCTGATTTGTTTTCTTTTATAAATCATGTTTTATTACCTCTCCTTATATATTTGTTCTTCCAGATGAAACTCATAATCAATTTTTTCTACTCTAAGAAAATGTCACATTGAGCTGTTGATCAAAATTGCATTAAATATATAGGCTAATACATAGTACAAATGGTACTTTTAAAATAGTGTCTTCCCATTTAAGATCATGTGAAGTTAAAAGGAAAAGTACAATGAAATAGGAGTCAGCATCTTATTAACTGTCTTGTCATCATTACTCTATGTTATTGTCCATCAGTGTTAAAGGATTTGGTACTAAAATAGATCAAAGACAATGAGAATCACCATTAGTATGATTACATTGAAAGCTATTCAGAATTTATTTGATTTGCTCTTATATGACTGATTTTTACAATAAGATAGTTTCCCTTACATGATCAGTGCTATTAACCAAAATGTATTGATCTACAATAATAATTCTTTCTAAAAATGCAATGAAATATGTTATTTTGAATGGTAATGATAAATAATACAATAATATTACAAAATCAGGAAACATTTAGTAATCAACATCGAGGTAAGATACAATGTACCAAATTCAATATAGACAATAAATTTCATATGATACAGCACACATATTTCATGTCCTATGGCATATAAGTGTTTCCTTAAGTAGAGTAATTCATCATACTCTCTTATTGAACATTTATCATAAAAATAATGAGGCTTGTTTCCTTGATCATGTAGCATCATTCGTGTTTTCAAAACTTGTCAGTGAATGAATGGCTGTCTCCTATGGTTTCAAAGCACACATGAAACATCACATCCTTGTGTAATATTGCTAGGATTTTTCATTTTCACGCATAGTATATCATCCCAAATCTGCATTATCAAAGCAGCTATTAGATTGCTTCAGTATAAAGTAGGATTAACATACTGCATAAGAATTCGAACATTGACATTAGTTGGCCCTGGACTTACCTTAATTGAAGATCTCTTCTTCTTGAACTGGGAGAAGTTGTTTGGCTACTCTGAGCTCAATATTTTTATCTACAAGATTACTACCACACTAGCTGCTGCAGAGGTATTAGTTGAGATGATGTGCCCAAAATAGTTATCTGAGTACTGTATTCAATATATATGTAGAATTCAGTAGTAGATATTAGATGGTAACTAAAAAGTGGTTAAAATGATAAGCATGATGACTGAAACATTTTCATGAAAGTTCAACGAACTGAACTTCTTGTAGGGTAGAGATGTGATTTAATTACATGTACAATATCTGCTCTATCACATACACAATTAATGCACACCAAATGATAAAATATGTGAAGTTAAAAAGATCAATGAATAGGAGATACAGTGACCATTCCATAGAACTGTTTTCTAGTACAGGGAAAAACATTAACCCTTGACATCTGGACTAATTGGAGCAAACCTAGTTCTATTTTCTGAAAAATGCTAACTCTTCTCTTGTGCAAGAAAAAGATTTCCCCAAAGACACAGTCCATTTAGATGATTTTTACACTGCCTAAATTATAATCTTGAAAGCATTAATCCTGAAAAGATCTCCCGAGTATTACCAAGGCATCATCAAAGAAGACATTGATGTGACACTGATTCTACTAGTTAATATTTACAACCGAAGACACATCATCCTCAGGTCATTTCCTTCTACTGGGTGCTAAAAACAAATATCCTGGTAGTCCTCAACATCAGTGATTATTGTCTAATTCTCCACCACCACTCTCATGTTGAAAATGGAGTCACCCTCCTTTAGTCAGTCCCCCTTTAATGTGAATGTGTTATTGATAAATTCCTTCAAATGTGGTTGTCTGAAAACTTCTAGATTTCCCCATTCATTCTTCTTGATCAATATTGCTAGAGGGGAACTCTGGGTTGAATTATCACCTTTAAGTAAAGACATAGTTCTTACATCATTTTTAATTTTTGGTTTTCAGTATTTGTATTGATAAAAAATAGCCACATATCTATGTGTTATTGCTTTGAGGTAAATGCAATTACTTTTCAGGCCTTTATAAAAATTTCTATTTTGTTCCTTCAGTATTTTAATTATATAACTGTGTATGAGGTTTTGGCAATCATCTGAAAAATTTATCTGTGAACTTCCTTATTTATGTTACTTCATTAGTTCTAAAATTATCTTTTTAAAATAATTTTCATTTCCCTGTCAAAATTTAAACATTCTCTTATATCTTTGTACTTATACTATCCAAAGTTATTTAAAAATCAGTGTTTATAACTCCTTGTTAAAAATTACTTTATCTGATTATATTTTCCACTTTTCTCAATATACCTGGCAAGAACAATTCATAGGAGGAACGTTTATTTCACACTTTCAGAGATTAGCCCATTGTTGACCAAGTCCATAGCCCTGGGCCTTTGGTAACACAGAGCATCATGGTGGAAGGGCATGGTGAAGGAAAGCTGCTCAGTTCATGACAGCCAGAAAGCAGAGAGAGCTATACTTGCCAGGGGCACAATA
>PVKS010041382.1:0-16035 GCA_004027875.1 Aplodontia rufa
CGTGTTCTTTAAACACAGAAAGGGCTTCTAAGGAATCCCAGAGCTGGCTGATGCTTGAAGCAGGGAAGGCCAAGATTTTTGAGAAGCAATGGGTGGAGTTGTCTAAATGCCAAGAGCAGGGCCACCCTGGAGGGAGGTGAGGCAGCGATCAGTGGAGGCAGAGTGTGGCCTGAGGTGCTCTGCATCGTCCCTGCCACTTCACAGAGGCAGAGAAGTGTGTGGGTCCAGCCAGGCACCCAGGGAGGTGTGGTCCCCTCAAGCCTTTCACCAGGACCAAATTTGAGGGGTAACTCACCCCAGTGTGGACGGCCACTTCTGGCTCCATTTGCTTATGGTTCCTGATCACGGACAGGAGGGAGGAAAGCCCGGTGTCCAGGAATCCAGGCGTGCAGGTGGGGTGGGGGGAGAAGACCGGGAAAGGGGCAGCATGGCCCCTCCTCTGTTGAATCATGGAACAGGAATGGAAACAGGGTGTGGGCTGAAGCTGAGTGAGGCCCAGCCTTACCCTCTCAGGACCTCACCTGGGCTCTGAGGCGAGAGTCCCACCTGCACCCCTGTCCTGGGAGCAAACCATAGGAGGACTCTCCTTGGAAGTACAGTCCCTGCCTGCTCTTCTGAACGCAAAGAGGGTGGAGCAAAGCTGGGTGAGCAGGAAGGAATGAAGTTATCTCTCAAGAGGACTTTCTGGCCAGGTATGGTAGCACATACCTATAATCCTAGGTACTCAGGGAACTGAGGCAGGAAGATCTAAAGATTAGGGCCAGTCTGGCAACTTAGACCCTATCTCAAAATGAAATTAAAAAGGCTAAGGATGTAGCACAATGGTAGAATGTTTGCCTAGCATGTTTGATCCCCAGCCCTGAAAAAAAAAACAAAAACAAAATGTACTTCCAGACTGCAGCTGAGCAACACTGTGAGTGAGACTTCTCAAAGGAAGTTGTAAATCCTTGGGGTTTAGTCTATCTTTATGGCTTGGAGAGTGACCCAACTGGTAGACATTCCTTTTTCTTTTTCTTTTTTGTTTTTAAAGAGGGAAGGACAGTGAGAGAAACAGAGAGAGAGAGAGAGAGAATCAATTTTATTGAGTTTTTCACATGGCTTTTGTTGCTCTGACACTTAGTTGTGTATGTGGGTGCTGGGGTTCGAACCCAGGTACTGGCGTATGCCAGGCAAGCGCCGTAACCACCGAGCCACCTCTCCAGCCCTGACATTCCTTTCTTGACATTGCTCAGGGCACGCACACTGTGTTCCAGGCACTGGTGACTTGAGCAGGGGCCCGCCTGGCTCTTCTCCCCAGCCGGCCTCTCTGGAGGAGACCTTCGCTCACCTTCTCCCCTCCACCTGCTCCTCCTGTGGTCTCCATGCCACAGCCTTCTCCATCAGCCACCCCAGTCTGCTTTCAGAATCAGGAAGGAAACTCAGTAACCAATAGGACAAGGCTGATTTCTGTTCTAAGTACGTCACGCATGTTAACTCCTGTCACCATCCCACGAGGCAGGTCCCTTTCACAGCGGAGGAGACTGAGGCACAGGAACAGTGAGCTGTGTGGTGAAGGGGCACAGCCAGAAAGCAGCAGCACACGTGAGCACTGTGTGGAGCTGCAGGGGAGCTGACACCTTTCCGGGTGTCGCAAAACCACATTCATCACCACAACCACCAACCAAAATGAAAACCTGACAGTCCACGGGCAAAGGATGCAGAAAGGAGAATGCACAGAAGGAAACAGAAGGGTGGTATGCTAGGAATCCAAGGAGCCGAGCCACTTGGGGCACCTGGAATTGGCAAGCGTTGTCATGATTCATAGTGACACTGGGCTTGCCAAAGGGGCTGAGGAACCAGGGGCCTGTTGGCTGCTGCTGTGTTTCTGAAATGCTGGGACACAGCCAGGCAGGAGCAACTGCACAGCTTTGGAAGTCAGCAGACTGTGTCTACCTCCTGAAGCTTCCAGGAGAGATGGGTCCGGGGCACAGCACAGACGAAGGTACAGGGATGTTCGTCACCGCGTTATTTACAGTAAAGCAGAAGACGTGAATTCCAACAGTGGAACAGCTAAACAAATCACAGGAAGAATGCAAGGCATTAAAGGTGATTTTTTTTTCTTTTGGAACCAGAGATTGAACCCAGGGTCCCTTAACCACCAAGCCACCTCCCCAGCCTGTTTTTATTTTTTTTATTTTGAGACAGGGTCTCGCTACTTTGCTTAGGGCCTCACTAAGTTGCTGAAGCCGGCTTTGAACTTGAGATCCTCCTGCCTCAGCCTCCTGAGCAGCTGGGATTACAGTGTGTGTCACTGCACCAGGCGAAGGTGATTTTTTTTTCAAAATTGTCTTTTTTTTTTTTAAGATGGACAGTGAGAGAGAGAGAGAGAAAGACAGAATTAATTTTACGTAGCTTTTCATGTGGCTTTAGTTGCTTGGACACTTTGTTGTGTACATGGTGCTGGGGTTTGAACTCACGTACTCGCACATGCCAGGCGGCCACCGTAACCACTGAGCCACCGCTCCAGCCCCAAAAGTGATTATTTTCTTTCTTTCCTTTTTTTTTTTTTAAGAGAGAAGGACAGAGTGAGAGAGAGAGACAGACAGAATCAATTTTTATTGAGTTTTTCACATGGCTTTCGTTGCTCTGACCCTTGGTTGTGTACGTGGGTGCTGGGGTTTGAACCCGTGTACTTGCGCATGCCGGGCAAGCACCGTAACCACCGAGCCATCACTCCAGCCCCCCATTATTAACATTTTATCACATTTCTTTTTCTCTCCCACTCTTTGTGATTATATAGGTGATAATAATATATTACGTACCAGACATTATGTATGATTATGTTATAATTACATATAATAATATAACATATATACAAGTATATAAAATTGTTTTTGTGAGCCATTTGCGAGTAAATTGCAGACCTTTACCCATAATTAAGTTCCGTGTGACCTCCTAAGGTCAAGGGCATTCTCCTAACCACAGTAAACAATGAAATGAATTCAGAACTGGAGCACAGATCGCGTGCACAGTCCGCGTGCAAACTTGGCCAGATGTCCCAACAATGACCTTCAGAGCACTTTGTGTGATCCAAACCAGGACCAGCATAGCCTTTGCACCTCTACTTGTCCTGTCTTGCCATACGCCACGCTGTTTTCATTGCTTGGTTTATCTGAGCTATCACCCACCCTTTCTTTGTTTATCATGATCTTGATTTTTTTTTTAAGTCTGTACCACTGCTTCTCACTTTGGGTTTCCCTGATGTTTCTCATGCTCAGATTCATGCTCCACATTTTTGTATCATCGTAGAAGTGAAGTTCAGTCCTTTATGCATCTTACCAAGGGTTACACCAAATCAGTTTGTCCCCTCCTTGGTGGTTTGGACTTTGAACACCTGGTCAAAGTGATGGCTCCAGGTCTTTCTGCTCTATAAGGAAATGTTCCCTTTGCAAGTAACCATTTCCAAGTGGCATTTCTCTGTCATAGCCTGTTCCCCATCAAGCTTTTAACTCAGTTTAACCTTCATGAAATGCCCTCAATCCATGATTACTATGATGGTTTCAATAATGGATTAATTACTTGTGACTTTTTAAAGAGAGAGAGAGAAAAAAAGAGAATCAATTTTATTTATTTTTGTAATCTGGATTTTGCTTCTCCAACACTTAGTTGTGTATGTGGTGCTGGGGTTTGAACCCGGGTCCTCATGCATGTCAGGCAAGCACTCTAACTGTTGAACCACCCACTCCAGCTCCATTAATTACTTTTTAAAATATTTTTTAAGGTGTAGATGCACACAACACCTTCATTTTACTTATTTATTTTTGTGTGGTGCTGAGAATCGAACCTGGTGCCTTACATGTGCTAGGCAAATGCTTTATCACTGAGCTATAAGTTCAACCCTGCATTAATTACATTTAAGATTTAAATTGAAACTTCCTTTTAGAAAAGAAGCAGTTTTTCTTTTCGTTTCTTTTCTTTTTTTTTTTTTAAGAGAAAGACAGTGAGAGAAAGAGAGAGAAAGAATCAATTTTTATTCAGTTTTTCACATGGCTTTCATTCTTCTGACCTTAGTTGTGTATGTGGTGCTGGGGTTTGAACCCGTGTACTTGTGCATGCCAGGAAAGCACTGTAACTGCTGAGCCACCGCTCCAGCCCCTTCTTTTCTTTTTTCAAAGAGAGAGAGAGAGAGAGAATCAATTTTTTATTTATTTTTCCATCTGGGCTTTGTTTCTCCGACACTTAGTTGTGTATGTGGTGTTGGTGTTTGAACTCAGGTCATCGTGCATGCCAGGCAAGCACTATAACCGCTGAGCCACCGCTCCAGCCCCAGAAGTTGTTTTTCATTAAGAAAAAAAAGGATGGGGGGCTGGAGTGGTGGCTTAGCGATTATAGAGCTTGCCCGGCATGCACAAGTATGCAAGTTCAAACCCCAGCCCCACTTACACAACACAGTCTTGGAGCAACAAAAGCCACATGAAAAACCAAATAAAAAATTGTTTCTCTCTCTCTCTCTCTCTCTCTCCCTCGCTCTTAATAAAAAAGAAAAGAAAAAGGAAAAAAGATGGGAGGTAGAAGAAGCAAGATTAGAAAACTTGGTCATGTTGGTGCTGGCTAGTTCGGTGATCTAGTGTCCATTATTCTGTTCTCTCCACTTCTGGGTGTTTCTGGATTTTTCCATCATAAAATGTTTTTAAAAAGTTGTTATTTCACTTTGATGAATAATATTCATGGTAAAGTGTTTGGAGGAGCTCATGCTGATGTCCTCAACTTGATTTGAAATTTGTCCAAGAATAAAACAGAAGGGAGAGTGGATAAAAGGAGGTTGTATAATAGGTGCCAAAATAGGGTTTCATAGGAGGAACAAGTTCTAAGGTTCTATAGCACAGTAGGGTGAGTATGGTCCACAATAGAGTCTATATTTTATGAAGAACTAGAAGAGAGGAGTTTGAAGGCTCCCAACACAAAGAAATAATAAATGTTTAAGGAGATGGAAATGCTATTCACCTTCTAACCATCACACATTGATTAAAGTATTGACTCATAACACCATGCCCAATAAATATATAAACATACACATTTAGTTTATGTCAATATAGAAAGGGAAAAATAAGATAAATCAGTGGATAGATAGAGTTCTGTGTAGATGAAAAGAACTGTAAGCAGGCAGAAAGTGTGAATTTTGTGGAATCTAGGCAGTCATACCTGGGAGTTCTTCATACAATTCCTTCAACTATTTTTTTAAATTTATTTTTTATAAAGAGAGAGGGACAGTGAGAGAGAGAGAGAGACAGAGAGAATCAATTTTATTTAGTTTTTCATGTGACTTTCATTGCTCCAACGCTTCCTTGTGTACGTGGTGCTGGGGTTTGAACCCATGTCCTCACGCATGCCAGGCAAGCGCTGTAACCGCTGAGCCACCGCTCCAGCCCTCTTTCAACTATTGTATATGTTTGAAATTTGTCACCGTCAAATGGTGGGGAAGAAATGTCTATTTCTAAGGGATGTCATCTTTCTCTTGTATCCTTCTGTGTTTTTAAAACTTCAGTAAAGGGGCTGGAGCGGTGGCCCGGTGGTTAAGCCACTTGCCCAGCATGCACGAGGACACAGGTTCAAACCCCAGCACCCACGTACACAACTAAGTGTCAGAGCAACGAAGGCCATGTGAAAAACTCAATAAAAATGATTCTCTGTCTCTCTCTCACACACACACTGTCTTTCTTTCTTAAAAAAAAAAAAAAAGGACATAAATTACTTTCTATTTCTATATGATGCTCAGACATTCAGGTCCTCTACAGGTGGCTGCCTAGATGACCTGCCCTGCAGTGGGGATGGACAGGCGTCCTCTTGGTGGCTCTGGGGACAGCCCTGGGTCTGGGGAAGGGTGTTCCACTATGGGGTGTTTATAAACATGGAAGATTCCTCAGGAACTGAGGGCAGGCGCCCCTTTGAAGAGGAATGACTCCTTCCTTCCTCCCTCGGTCCCTTCCCAGGATGCCCACGTCACTTCTTGGCAGACAGGCACTCAACTTGCAGGGAGCTGCTGTCCAGGTGGGGGCCGTGTTTTGGGGCCCTCTGTGCGCTCCAATCACTCCCGCATGCTCTGCTCAGGGGACCTCCTCTAGTTCTCTGCTCTGAGCTTCCCAGTAGGAGGCCCATCAGTGAAGGTGGGAATTTCAGGGGAAGAAAAGAAAGTCAGAGGACCCTGTGCACAGGAATTAACAGCGCTGGGGAGGCGAGGCTCACAGCCCAACTGGGTCCTCCTGCTACTTCCGGAAGCTGGAAGAAGCAGCGCCCTCTTCCTGTCTTTAGGAAAGGAAGAGTCTGACAGACAGTGGAGTTCACACTCAGCTTCCAACTTCCTTGTGACCCCGGGCAAGTGCAGTCTCCTTTCTGAACCTTCATGCTATAGTTCAGATAAGGGCTCCCCAAAGGCCCCCTTGACAAAGGCTTGGTCCCCAGCCCGTGGTGCTCTTGGGAGGTGGTGAGTCCTTTAGCAGGTGAGGACCAGTTGGAGGTGTTCTGGTCATCGCAAGTGTGCCCTTGAAGAAGACTGAGGGACCTCAGCCACTTTCTCTTTCTCTCTTTCGTTTTCCTTCCATGAGGTGAGCAGTTTTGCTACCCTCCACCCTCTCTACCATGATGCACTGCCTTACCACAGGCCCCAAGCAACAGAGGTCAATCCATCAAAACCTTGAGCCAGAGTAAACCTTTTTTCTTTTATAAGCTGATTATCTCGGGTGTTTGTTATAGTGATAGAAAGCTGACTACAACACACAAAAGACTTGCCTGTGCTTCCACATAGGGCTCCACAAACAATCCCTCTCCCTCACGCTTGAAGCAACACTCACTGAGGGCCTGTCACATGCCAAGTGCTTGTCCCGGTGGGGGAGGCAGCAGGGAACAAAACGTAGTCCTTGCTCTTTTGCAGCATACCATCTCGTGATACTTGTTATTGGTGAATGATGTCAACAACCTTGACTGGATTAAATGCAAGCCTCTGGATGTTAAGAAGCAGGGAAATAGGTGAAAAGTGGCATGGACATCTTTTCAGATTCTGCCAGGGTCAGGGCCAACCGGTTACAAACAGGAGCATAGGTGAACTCAGGTGTCTTACCACCTGGGCTCTAATCACAGGGATACTTGAGACAGACTCCTCCTAGGAGCCACCTGGCCAGGCAGGCCTTGAGAAGAAGGGATGGCCAAAGCTCAGGGTGGCCCTGACTCTTGTCCCTTTGAAGAGACTGAACGGATGTCCCTGCCAAGATCCCCCATGAACCCAGTCTTATTCCCTTTTCTCTCTTTCTCCATCCACCTTTGGCCTCCTCCGAGGTGGCCTTTATTTTTCCATCCAAATTCCAGCCCTGCCTTAGAGCCCCTTGGTCATCCAGGCCCCTTCTAAGGTCCTGGAGTTGTCATGACATCTGCATTGTTCATATGGTCATAAACTTGGGTAAAATTGTGCACCGGTGAATAAATATCTATTTAACCACCATGGGTTGATGCCACTGGCACTGGTCTGTCTTCCCTTCCATCGCTTTCCTCTTGCGTGTGGGGAGTGTTGCAGTGCCACACGTGTTTGAAGTCACAGGCTATGAGGAAGGGAGCTGTGCTCAAGTTCAGGTGACCTGAGTGGGCCATACGTAGGTGAGTACAGGAATATCCTACAGGTGTGTTGTTTCTAGCCACCCTATTACGGGATCGGATTCAGGAATCCTCCTTCCTCCCTTGGGCTGACTCCCTGGCCTGGTATCTGGACACATACTCAGGAGTCAGGGAAGGGTCCTGAAAATCTGGTGACACACGGGGAGTGGAGGAGCACAGGATTGAACGGCATAGTCTCCCTAGGACAGTTTTTGCAAACGTGCCAGCAATCCATCCACCACCTGACAGAGATGGCCCTGGACAGCAAGAGCAAAACTCACAGCCATGTGCCTGGGAATTCAGAGCCACACAGGCGTTTCCCATAGCAGGGAAGAAGCCAAATCTGTGCGGGTTCCTTTTACTTCTCCAAAGACACTATTGCCCAGAGCTGTGTCTACCTTGAAGGTCCCACTGCTAGCCCTAAGATTTGCATTTGACAGTGAGAAGTGGGGTTTGTGAAGGGACCACAAAGGAGGGAATCTTTTGGAAAAAGAAATGATCGTTCCCTCCGTGATTTCCTTTGAAAATGCAGCATTTCCTCGTCCATGGAGCTTTCCTGATCCATGCTGTTCTCAGTAGAATGAGTATGACTTTGGAGCCAGATTCTCTGACCTCAAAGCCACTTCCCACTTCCTGAGTTATACTCAGGAGCCTCAGTTCCCTCAGAAGTAAAATGGGAATAAGCACAACAGCGATGTCACATCACACCCACAGACACCCTTATGATCTGCCTGTAAGAAGCAGGCTAGGAGAGGAAAGCATCTTGGTCCCATTTCCCCAGAAGCAGAACCTGATTTTTTTTTCAGGGTTGAGGACTGAACTTGGGGTCTTGCGCGTGCTAGGCAAGCGCTGTGCCGCTGAGCTAAGTCCCTAACTCCAGCAGATCCTGATTTATATGCCAGCAACCTATTAAGGACACACACCCAGAGAGCATTGGGAATGGGGATGACGGATTGAAAAGGAGAGAGGCCACATAAAGCTGTGACCTCAGGAAGTCTTACAGAGGTTGGGGTTCCAATCTGCTCCCTCAGGAGACTGTGGAGTGGCAATCACATCTCGGTTTCCCAGCCTGAGCTAAGGATGCTGGGTTTTCATACTCCCCACCTGACAGTCAGCAATTAAGGGCTACCCTGGGGGAGGGGCAATACTCCCCACCTCTGCAGGAAGCGGCAAAAGGGCTCCAGACAGTTGGACAGTCCTCCTTGGAGGAGTCACCTGTGTGGACAGTTGTAAGTAAAAGCACTTTCAGATCAAAGGAGAGACGCATGGAAATGGGATAAGGGTTTGAACAGGACCCGGTCAAGCATACCAGTAGCCAACACAAGACAAAGAGGAGTAGTCTGAATTAAGAGACCAGTAACTAAGTCTTTAACAAATATGCATGCATATTTAACCCTCTGTCCTTAAAACTTGTTCTTTTCACTTAATAGTTTATCCTAGGGTCTGGAGTTACAGACCTTGCCTTGTACGCGCAAGTATGCAGGTTCAAACCCAAGCATCACGTACACAATGAAGTGTCTGAGCAACAGAAGTCCATGAAAAACTAAATAAAATTGATTCTGCCTTTCTCTCTCTCTCTCTCACACGCGCACACACACAAACACGCACATTGTCCTTCTTTCTCTCTTTAAAAAAAAAAAAATAGTTTATCTAGATCATTCCAGGCTGCATAATATAGATCTGCCTCATTTTTCCCCCAAAGATATAGAATTTGTTCACTGAATATATTATTATGGAGCTCACCAACTTCCCTTTTTTTAAGAGAGAAAGAAACAGAGAATCAATTTTATTTTTTCATCTGTTTTTTATTTTTCCAACACTTAGTTGTGTATGTAGTCCTGGGGTTCAAAGGTAGGTCCTCACACATGCCAGGCAAGTGCTCTGCTGCTGAGCCACTGCCCTAGCCCCTGTGGAGCTCACCAACTTCTATTAATAGATATTTAGATTGTTTCCATTCTGTTGCTATTATAAGAAGATCATACTGTGATAAATATCCTTGTACTGGTGTGTCACTGACACATATGGAAGTGTCCATTTAGGACAAAAGCTTAAGAGTAAGTTTTTAGGTCAAAAGACAAGTGCAGTGGGCTGGAGCAGTGGCTCAGCAGTTACGGCGCTTGCCTTGCATGCACGAGTACGCGGGTTCAAACCCCAGCACCCACGTGCACAATGAAGTGTTGGAGCAATGGAAGTCCATAAAAAATTAAAATTGATTCTGTCTTTCTCTCTCTCAAAAAAAAAAAAAGACAAGTGCATTAAAAAAAATTCTGATAGCGGCCGTACCAGTTTACACTCTTACCAGTAATGTACGAGAGCACTTGTCTCCCACACCCACGCCAACGCAGCGTTATCAGTTTTGGATCATCGCCAATCTGATAGGCAAAAAATGGTCTTGGATTGTAGTTTCGATTTGCACTTCTCTGATTATAAATAAGACTAAACATTTTTTCGTAAGTGTACGAAGCCATTTTATTTCCTGTTCTCTCTGTATGAATTCTCATTTTTCTGTTGTCATTTATTATTGACTTGTATTACCTCTTTACATATTAAGGAAATCAGAATCTTGAGTAGAGAGGCTTAAGAATAGAAACAGAGGGGCTAGAGCGGTGGCTCGGTGGTTATGGTGCTTGCCTGGCGTGCGCAAGTACACGGGTTCAAACCCTAGCAACCACGTACACAACCAAGTGTCAGAGCAACGACGGCCATGTGAAAAACTCAATAAGAAATTGATTCTCTCTGTTTCTCTCTCTCACTGTTCTTCTCTCTTTAAAAAAAGAAAAGAAAAGAAAAATAAGAATAGAAACAGAGGAAGTTCATCCCTCCCAAGGGCTAACCATACTAGTTCAGTTACCTACATCTCATGTCCTTTCCAACACCTGATTCTTTGCTCATTCTTTTGATCCTATGTGCTCACCTGATTCTTCTTTGCTTGTGTCATCTTGGGTGAACTCTGAGTTGACTTCAGTGATCTAAGGAACTTCAGTATCGGTGCCCTCCCTCAGCAAGTCAAGGTTCTAACAGAAAGGTTCTTCCTCTTCCAGCTGAGACCCCTCACCGTCTCCCAGCCTCCCCAATTTCCATGTCAAAGGGAATAGTGACCTTTCTTAGCCAGCTGAGAATTGGGTATTTATTGTAGCCTGCTGTGCCCTGTCCTCCTGTGCAGGGCAGGGGTCCTACTTGTTTGGCTTAGAGGGGATGGCAGTGATGGGTCCTGGAACTTGCTTGGGCTCTGGGAGTGTGGGAAGAGGGACTTCCTTGAAATTATTACAACGCTTCAAAGGTCAGAACTTAGGTACTGGCCTGCACGGTAGAGGGAGGAGACACTGCGAAGGAGCTTGCCCAGGTCATACGCAGGCCTAGAACTCCATTCTGGTTAACTGTTAAGCACTCTTTCGTTCTTTCAGCAAACATTCCTCAGTGGCCAGATACCAGTGTGTAGGCAGAGTTGTTTGACGAGTGAACACCCAAGTCCGTAATCAAGGACAAGCATAACGACGTTTCAGTAATCAAGGTGGCCACAGAACGACGTTTCTAGCATGGTGGGGTGTCAACTAGGGAGACAATCATGTGACCAAGACCATTAAAAAATGCAAACAACCGGATGAAGATCATTGTAAGTAGGAGAAATGGCCTCTAAACGACTTTTCTGGTGCCCCCAGCTTTGGCCTGCTCCCTGATGTAACCTGCCCCCTTCCCCACCTCATCAGGGCTGTTTTCTGGATCCCTCCACAAAAGCCACTTGCATGCAGGTCCTCTAGGGGAACCCAAATTACAGTGGAACTCTCCCAGGATACCTTGGTATGTCCCCCACCCCCACACTCCAGTCCCTCAGGTGATGGGATAGTCCTGACAGTGACCTTCACAAAAGGCTGGAAGCCAGTTCTGCTTACTATGGGACCCTTAGGCCAGCAGCTCCCCCTTGCAGATAGACACCTGGCATGAGTTGTTGGATGAATGGGAGATGTTGAGGTGCAGTTCTTGCAGAGAGAGCTTGGGAAATGCCAGACCTTGGGAGCCTGGGCCTTGTACCAGGTAACCGGGCCACAGGTGTCAAGACAGGCCCATTCTGGTTCTGCAGCAGAGCTGAGCAGCGTCCATAGCAATCCTGCCAAACTGGCTGCAGAAACCTGTCCAGCCAGTATAGAGCCGCAGGGACCACAATCCTCGCTCAGGGTAGGTGGTGTCAGACAAGGGCCATGGTGGCTTTCCATTCCTGGGCCCCTCCCTGGACAGGGCCCCTTCCAGACATGCTTCAGGCTGCACCCAGGGGGCAGAGTCCTTGGCTCTTCTAAGAATCCAAGCTAGATTCCAGAATTCATTTCTGGTTGCTGAATGCTTGGGTATGCCAGATGCCAGTCTCAGGAAGAGGACACAGGATGGACAGGGTTCCCTGATGGAGCTTCTGGCTTGGTGGTGGTGGGGGGCGGGAAGGAGGAAGAGGAAGTGAACCACAGGGAGATGGGCAGTTGAAGTGCTGAAGAACTGAGAAGGCAGCTCTGCAGGTCAAGAACAGAAGGGCAGGGGCTGGAGCGGTGGCTCAGTGGTTACGGCGCTTGACCAGCATGTGTAAGTACACAGGTTCAAACCCCAGCACCCATGTGCACAACTGTCAGAGCAAGAAAAGCCATGTGAAAAACTCAATAAAAATTGATCCTCTCTGTCTCTCTTTCTCACTGACCTTCTATCTTTAAAAAAAAAAAAGAACAGAATGGCAGGTGGGCAGGGAAGGTAGCTCAGAGGGGTAGCCTGCAAAAACTAGCTTGGACAGGGGGATGGCAAATGCAAGGAAAGAATGGGCATACTGAGATTCTGGAAGAGACCAGCAGTGAAGAAAGATCAGTGGGGTTGGCCAGCAGGACCAGGAGGCTGTGAGGACCACTTGAATGGGGTTTGGGGTATACTAAGTCATGGGGAGCAGGATTAAGTCAGAAAGTAGCCAGACTGGATCTTAATTTAGTTTCTTTTTTTTTTTTTTAAGAGAGAGGGACAGAAAGAGAGAGAGAGAAGCAATTTTTATTGAATTTTTCACACGGCCTTCTTTGCTCTGACACTTACTTGTGTACGTGGTGCTGGGGTTTGAACTCGTGTACTCGCACATGCCAGGTAAGCACTGTAACCACTGAGCCACTGCTCCAGCCCCTAGTTTCATTTTTTTTATTTTTTTAAAGAGAGAAGGACAGTGAGAGAGAGAGAGAGAATCCATTTTTATTGAGTTTTTCACTGGCTTTTGTTGCTCTGACACTCAGTTGTGTACCTGGGTGCTGGGGTTTGAACCCTTGCACTTGCACATGCCAGGCAAGCGCCGTAACCACCGAGCCACCACTCCAGCCCCTAGTTTCATTTTTTAAATTGACACATAATAATTATATATATTTATGAGGTGTGTGTGACATTTTGATATGGGTGTATACTTTGTAATAGTCAGATTGGGGCAATTGGTATGGCCATTGCCTTGAATATTTATCATTTCTTTGTGTTGGGAACATTCAAAATCCTCTCTACAAGTTATTTTGAAATATACAGTTCATTGCTGTAACCATGTTACCCTATCATTCTATGGAACGTCAGGAGTTACTTCACCTATCCAACCACTCCCTGCGCCTGATAGCCATCCACTCGCCATCTCCTGTCCCCAACTTCCCCAGCTCTGGGAACCACCTTTCTACTTTCTGCTTGTATGGGATCCACATTTTTAGCTCATAAATACACACGAAAGTGTGCGGTGTTTGTCTTTGTGGGCCTGACTGACCTCACTTCACATGCTGTTGGATTTGTGGTGTGAAGAGAGTCCCATGCAGCCAGGGATTTGTTGCTGAACCAGAGGATGGCGGACCCAGAGCCAGGCTGTGACCATCTTCAGCAGGTGCTTGAGGAGGGTGGGCATGCACCAGCCCCAGTGCAGCTTTCCATCAGTGACCTCTGTCCCCACTCACTGATGCCTTGTCCCACTTTACATTTGAGGAAAGTGAGGCTGAGATGGGGGAAAGGGATGACCTGAGATCTCAGGGTCCAAGGTGCTGGTGTCTAGGGGTACAGCTGATCCCTAACAGTTGCCTACCCATCATGCCGCCTGGTTTGTGGGGTAAGGAATATGGGGAAGAAGGCGGCAAGGAAACAGAACAGGGAAAGAGATTTCCTGCCACATAGTATAGTCCCATAGCTTTCTTTTTTTTTCTTCCTTTTTTTTTTTTTTTGTATCAGGGATTGAACCCCACATGCTAGGCAAATACTCACCACTGAGCTACATCCCCAGGACCCCTGTGGCTCTTTGTTTAGTGTGCTCATTCCTCTGTTCAGACAGTAAGAACAGGACTGTGTCTGAGTCCTCTCTGAGGCCCTGTCTCTAACCCTGTCCCTGTAGGTACCGTCAGCCCTCCCAATCAGCAGGTTCTCCATCCTTGGTTTTAACCAACTTCAAAATGAAAATATTTCAAGAAAAAAAATCGTATCTGTGCATTACTTTTTTCTTGTCATTATTTCCTAAACACTATAGCATAGCAACTGTTTACACTGCAGTAGATTTTACAAATAATCTAAAGGCTGGGCGTGGTGGTATGTGCTTCTAATCCCAGAGACCCAGGAGCCGGGGCAGTAGGATTACAAGTTTCAGGCCAGCCTGAACAGCTCAGTGAGACCCCATCTCAAAGGAAAAATGAACAAGGGCTGTGTTCCGTGGTAGAATGCCTTTGGGCTCAACCCCCAGTACCACATATACACACACAAAAATTAGAGATGATGTAAAGTAGATGGGAGGGTGGATGTAGGTTTATGTGCAAATACTGTGCCATTTTATATAAAGGGTGGAACAGGTCCCCAGATACTGAAGGACAGCTGTATTTAATCATCTCTTACCTTGAGTTTCTCTGACTCTAGACATGAATCAATGACAGGGCTTCGTGGAATTAATAAGCAAACGAAGGACTGAGCTAGACTGAGGCTCTGCTGACCTCGTCCTGATGGCCAGGACTCAGCCGGTTGTGATCTGACCTTGCAGCTGACACCCACCGCTCTGACCCCACCTCCTCCTCCTTCCCAACTCCCTTGGCAGCTTGTTTAACTGTTCTGGGTTCCTAAACAGGAATGAGATGATCTTTAGTGTACTTTCTGGCAAGACTGGGAGAGCAGAGGCTAATGCTCGGTGGGCGACTCCTTTCCCAGTGCTCACTCACCTCTAGCAGGGGGACCAGGCTTTCCCAGGTTCTGAATATAATATTTGTCCTTTCCTAGGAACAGGGTTGAGAGCAAGTGTCCCAATCTGATGATCCTCAGACTGCATCTGGCAGACAGATGTGTTTAACTTGGCTGACACAATATAATATATATCGCTGAACTTTTAATTCATCACCAACATTTCAAAATCAATAGTTTTCTCACAGAAAGATGGATTTTGACCTTCTCTGGAGAAACAGAAACTGTAGGGCCCCCTTGGGGCTCCTCAGCCCTGGCTCTAAAGAAATTACACCTTGCTGTACCACACTGCCCCTTGATGCCACATGCTTGGACATTGAAGTGATAATCTAGAACTTTCATGTCATCACAGGAGTCTGAGGTGAGTCGCAGGAAGAGTATCCAAGTAAGGTCCAATTTATACTAAGTAGTTACAGCTTCAGGCAAGTGTCCTCCTTTGGGCCTCAGTTTCTCCTTCAGCAAGTTGGTAGGTGAAGATTCTGTCCAATTCTGACAGCTGGTGATTTGGGGAAGCAAAGATGCATTCCCAGAATCCCCTAGAGTCCCAAGAACACCCACACCCTTTGTCCCAGCCATCCTGAGAAAGGCCAGGCTGATAAGGTTGTGGGTGGCCAGATGACAACATTCTTGGGTCGCAGATGAAGTGGGAGGGGCCCACCCTCTCTGCAGCACAGAGTAGCTCCCCCTGCCAGGGGTTCAGCTGCTGTTGGGTCACAGGTGACAGGAGTGCCAGCCCTTCTTGGCATTTCAACAATGTCTCAGCACCAGACCACAGCAGGGAAGCCCACACTGTCTTATTTTGCAAGTTTTTGAGGAAAGAATGCCAGTCTTGTAGGAAAGAAGACCGGCTCTGCCCTTCCCTCCACCCCCATCTTGGCTTCTTCCAAATTTCATTCCTGAGAAGCACCATTGTGCCCATTCTCTGAAGGAGGTCCCCTCCGCCCTCCTGCCATGCAGATGGAACTCGCTGACATGTTATTCAGCTCAAACAGTTGAGTGGGTTGGAGCTGGTCAGGGCCTTGGGGAGGAGGGCCAGGGCTGCCATGGCCTGGTCATTAAACTGGACCTGAGCAAGCACACTCCCCTTCCAGCCTCCAGCCTCTTCACTAGGCCATGACGGCACTTTTCCTGTGAATTAAGTCTTAAGTGACAAATGTAGATTTGCCTGCTATGATTGCAAGCAAGTTGAAATCCATATGGACTTAGGGAAACATAGACACCTTTGTG
>PVKS010041383.1:0-16024 GCA_004027875.1 Aplodontia rufa
AATTTCATTCTTTTTTTATAGCTAAGTAGAACTCCATTCTATCTATCATCTATCTATCATCTCTACACACACACACACACACACACACACACACACAAATTTCATTTTTTAAAGAGAGATGGACAGAGAATCAATCTTATTTAGTTTTTCACATGGCTTTCGTTGTGTATGTGGTGCTGGGGTTTGAACTCACATACTCACACATGCCAGGCAAGCACAGTAACCGCTGAGCCACTGCTCCAGCCCCTACACCACAATTTCTTAATCCATTCATTTATTGATGGGCATCTGAGTTGATTACATAATGTATTTATGATGAATTGTGCTGTGTAAACACTGATGTGGCTGTGTTGCTGTAGTGTGCCAATTTTAGGTCTTTTTTGAAAATACCCAGGAGTGGGGCTGGTGTGGTGGCTCTGCAGTTACAGTGCTTGTCCAGCAAGTGCAAGTATGTGTGTTCAAACACCAGCACCAGGTACACAACGAGATCTTGGAGCTATGAAGACCACATGAAAAACTAAATAAAAAGTTGTTTTTCTCTTTCTCACTGTCCATATCTCTTTCTAAAAAAAAAGAAAGAAAGAAAATACCCAGGAGTGGCATAAGCAGGGTCATATGGTGGATCCATCCCCAAGTTTTTGAGGAATGTCCATACTGCCTTTTAGAGTGGTTGTACTAGTCTGCAGTTCCACCAGCAATGTATCCGTGTTCCTTTCTCCCTGCAGCCTCACCAGCATTGATTGTGTTCTTGATCATTGCCATTATGAATGGAGTGAGATGAAATCTTTTTTTTTTTTTTTGAAGAGAGAGGGACAGTGGGAGAGACAGCGAAAGAGAGAAACAACTTCATTTAGTTTTTCACATGGCCTTAGTTGCTCCAACACTCAGTTGTGTATGCGGTGCTGGGGTTTGAACCCGGGTCCTTGTGCTTGCCAGGCAAGCGCCGAATCCGCTGAGCCACCGCTCCAGCCCAGTGAGATGAAATCTTAATGTAGTTTTTTTTTATATTAAAGAGAGAGGGACAGTGAGGGGGAGGCAGAGAGAGAGGGGGACAGGGAGGGAATCAATTTTATTTAGTTTATCACATGGTGTTCGTTACTCTGACACTTAGTTGTGTTTGTGGTGCTAGGGTTTGAACCCACATCCTCATGCATGCCAGGCAAGCATGTAGCTGCTGAGCCACTGATCCAGCCCCCTTAATGTAGTTTTGATTTGCATTTCCTTTATTGCTAGAGATATTGAATATTTTTTTCATATATTTATTGGCTTTTTGTTTCTTCTTTGGAGAAGTTTCTATTTAAGTGGTGAATCACATGGATTGATTTGCATATGTTGAACCAACCTTGCATCCCTGTAATGAAAACTCACTTGATCGTGATGTATTATCTTTTATGATGTGCTATTTAATATTGTTTGTTAATATTTTATGTAGGATTTTTGCATGTATGTTCATCAGAGATATTGGTCTGTAGTTTTCTTTCCTTGATGCATCTTTGTCTGGTTTTGGTATCAGGGTTATACTAGTTTCATAAAAAATATTTGGGAGTATTTCCTCCCTTTCAATTTGTGGAATAATTTAAAAAGAGTGGTGTTAATTTTTCTGTAAAGTTCTGGTAGAACTCAGCTGAGAATCCATGAGATCATGGGCTTTTCTTTTTTGGAAGGCTTTTTTTTTTTTAAAGAGAGGGAGAAGGTGTGAAAGAGAAAGATAGAATCAACTGTATTTAGTTTTTCATCTGGACTTTGTTTCTCCAACACTTAGCTGTGTATGTGGTACTGGGGTTTGAACCCAGGTCCTTGCACATGCCAAGCAAGCATGATACTGCTGAGCCACTGCTCCAGCCCTTTTGGAAGGCTTTTAATTGCTGTTTCATTTTCATTACTTGATATTGATCTGTTTAGGATTTCTACATTTTCCTGATTCAATTTGGGGGGTCACATATGTCTAGAAATTTATCTGTCTTCCAGATTTTCTAGTTTATTGGAGTATAAATTTCAAAATAGGTTCTGATAATCCTCTGGATTTCAGAGGTGGTGATACCTCCTTTTTCATCTATTTGCTTTTGCTCATTCATTCTTTTGGTTGGTTTGGCTAAGGTTGTCAATTTTATCTTTAGAAGAACGCTCTTTGCTTCATTGATCCTTCATATTTTTTTTAAATTCTCAGTTTCATTTATTTCAGCTCTGATCTTAATTGCTTCCTATGTAGAAGATTTTAGGGTTTGTTCTTTTTCTAAGGCCTTGAGGTGAAGCATAAACTTATTTATTTGGGACCTAAGTTTTGAATGTAGACATTCAGTAATATACATTTTCCTCTTAAAACTGTGTTTATACTGTCCCAGAGGTTTGTGTCTTTGTTCTTGATCGTTGTTTTCTATTCTCATTTCTTCTTTTATCTGTTCTTCATTTAAGAGAGTATTCAATCTCCATGTGTTTATATGGGTTTCTATGATTTTTCTTGCTAATGACTTTCTTTGTGGTCTAGAATATGATCTATTTTGCAAAAAAGTTCCACATGCACCTGAGAAGGTAAATTTAGCTATTTTGGGGTGAGATATTCTGTGGCTGTCTGTTAGGTCCATTTGATTTATAGTGTTGTTTAGGATGGAGATATCTTTATTGATTTTTTGATGACTTTATTGGTGATAATGAAATCCCCCAGTATTATTGTGTTGGGGTCTACGTGGGATTTAATGTCATAGAGTATTTTTTTCCATGTAATTGGGTACATTGACATTTGGGGCATAAATGTTTACTATGGTTATATCTTTCTGTTGGATTGTTCCCTTTACTAGGATGTAGTAGTGGCCTTCTTTGTCTCTTCTATTTTTGCTGTAAATCAACTTTGTCAGAAACAAGAACAGCTATTCCTGCTTCTTTTTTTCCTGAAACATATTGCCTGGAGCACCAGCATTTTTAATAGATAAAAGTTGAAAAAAGCTCAAATGTCCATCAAGAGATGAATGGATAAACACATTCTTGTATATACATATGATGGAATATGATACAGCCATAAAAAGGAAGAACATGATAGGTGGGTGAATCTTGAAAAAAGTGTGCTAAATGGAATAAGGCAGACACAAAAAGTCACATATTGTGTGATTCCATTTATGTGAAATATCCAGAATATATAAATCCACAGAGACTTGAACAGGTTAATTTGTAATTAAATTTGTAATTAAATTTCCACCACTTTGAAGTGGTGGAAATATATTTGAACTAGATAGAGGTGATGGTTATACAATATTATGACTATGTCAAATGCATGGAATGATTTTTATGTGAATTTCACCTCAATAAATTAATTAAAAATGACTCACGGGTAGTGTATTATATCCATATTTAGTTTATCCATTTAATTTGGTCTCTGCCAAAAGTGGTTGATTCATAGACGATAAGAGTAGATTCCCTAAAACTTAACAGAAAAGTAGCCTCATTGCAGCTCCTGGGCAGGATTTGGTTTCTTTATTGGAGCAGAATAACTTGGAAACATGGTCTGTGATTATTGCTCAAAAAGTGCATTATTTTTCAGGAAGGACAAGCAATTGCATTCACACAGGATCAAGAACTGTGTAATTGTGTATATCTGTAGTTCTGCCCAAGACTATGTTAATTCTGGTATTCTGCTGTAACACACTCTGAAGGTAACTGGACCATCCTGACCTCCCATGGAACATCGTTTCCATTCATCATATTAACAGCTGCAAAATTGGGCCTGGGGAGCTAAGTACTCCAGATGCCTTCATAAGCTGTGTGCACTCCAGAGGGTGGAAGGTTAGGGTTACAAATAATCCAGAGCCCACCACATTGGTAAAATTTAGAGATGTATTGGTTTGTTAGCTTAGTATATAACTGCTGCAAATGGACTCCTGCTTCCTCAGGGATGATCCTGAAAGATGGTGGAGAGAGGAATCCCAATGGGCAGAGCTTTTGGCATGCAAGAGGCAACATTCATTGTGTAAGGCAAGTGGTCTGAAGTTAGGTTATTCTTATATTTTTAAGCTCAGCTGGTTGTTAGGGGGCAAGAGGGGAACAAGATCAATGCAGTGATTATGTTGAGGGCAGATTAGGTAAAGGCTTTCACAACTTGTTCTTGTATTGTCTCTCACTTAGACTTGGTGACATCTCATATCTAACCACAACAGGTCCCTCAGAATGTGGCATGGCACTGAGTGATCATTGTAGGATTTCGTGTTCTGCATCTAGTAACCAGGGGTAGAGATGGCAGTGCCCTGCTCACCATCTCTCAATGACACACTGGGGGAATTTTGGGTCTGGTCTGTAACTGTAGGCTCTGAGTCAGAAAGAGGAAACTGACCCTGATCCTCACTAGGAGGAAGGACGTCACCACTAAGGGAGCCAGGGAGCAATGCACTTTTGTACTAGGTGACCGCAGCTACCTTGGTACTCACACATCTAGCTCTAAGAGCAGGATCCACATCACACAAACCACGTCAGCTGGCAGAAGGGGAAAGGGGAAAGGACATTTCTTTCTCCAAAGGGTCTGACAGCAGCAGGGTTCTAGTTTTCCTTTCACACAGACTCTCCTCTTGTATGCTTCCCCACCACTTGTGACTGGTGGGAATCCTGGGGGAGCTCTGCCTGGATGGAGGGAGGTGTCCTAAGAAGCAGGCAGATCTGAGCAACACTTGCACATCCACCCCCTCGTTACTCTGAGCATCGATGGATAAAAAAAACCCACAGCTGCTCTAACTCAACCAGGTGCCACTTTGCCCTGGAGGCTACGAGCTGCACCCTCCACCTCATATACTTGGCTGATGGGCTCAGGAGAGCCTAGCTTCATGGCAGGACCAATTCTGAGGCCATCTGTCCTCCAGAGATTCCATGGGATGGGAGGAGGGTTGAAGCTGGCCTCCAGCCGAAACCACTACCCCGCTTAGCTTTTTACTTCCCAACCTCCCTACTCTCCTTACTCACCTTCTCAGATCAGGGCTGTAGTGAGCCATCTGAACAACTGCCTTCTGGGGAACCTGATGGTGAACTAATTTAGTGGGTGAAGTAATCAAAAGAATCCCACAAACTTACTGGGCTGGGGGTGTATAGCTCAGTGGTAGTGTGCCCGCTTGCCTAGCATGCCGTGCTTGTTCTCTGGCAAGGCAAAACAAAAGCACAAAACAAACCAACCCTCCAATTGTTAGTCACTTACAAAAACTAAAACTTAATTATTTTTTAATCCCACTTCATGTTAACCTCTGGGCATGCAAAATCTAAGGTGAACATATGAGAATCACTCATTTAAAGGGAAAATATGTTTGTTCTTGAGTTCCCAAATCACTACCAATGCTTCTTAAAACACTACGTTCCACCGAAATGGTCTCCTCTGTGATCAGTCAAAAGTCAAAAGATGGGCATGCTGTGGCCCATCAAGGCAGTCTCCCCTCATCAATTGGCTGACCTCTGTTTATGTCTTTTTTGCTCAGATCCACAAAGCACACATATGTACTTAATGTATTTGTGATTCCATCTTTACTGTAAAAACAGAAACAATACAAACAAAATAAATTAAGGACCACAATGCAAATGATGCCCAAGAAGATCATGAAAGCACACTAGTAAGCCACAGGCATGGGGCATGGCTCAAAGGCAGCAGGACAAGTCTTCCTCCATAGCCTTTGGCCACACCCAGGAGGTACAGTGTCTCACCTGCCCTAGAGAGAAGATGGAAAAACTCCCAAGCTGATGGAGAGGCTTCAAAGGGAGCTGTTCTGAAAGTTGATTTCTTTTAATCCAAATGGGTGTTCTTGTGGCACGGCTGTTTACAATCAGTACTGTTTGTATGTATGTATGACCAAGTACAGCTACACCTGTTCCCTGCTTTTACTTAATTTTAATGGGAAATCTGCTCCTGTGATCTTGGCCTGACCTAGAGGAGCTCCTGAAATTTCTAGGTACTCAAAACGTGGGAATGAATAGATGTGTGCTCAAAAATATCTTTTAAAAAAGTTGACTAGGAGACTAAAGGGGAAAAAGGACAAGACCTCATACATTCTGTGGTTGGGATGGGGGTAATCAGGGATCAGCAACCATTCTCTTGGAAGAAATACAAGGAATAGTCCCTGAGGTCAATTTTGGGAAGAAAAAACAAACAAAAAAAACCCCACCTAAATGTGTCTATACAGAAGAGACACACAAGTATGTTCCCTGGTTCCTTCAACTGCCCAGCCAAAGGTAGGTGTGGGAGGTGTGAGAGACACTGATCCCTAATTCTGTCACAAGCAGGTCTAGGGGACTTCACACCTGTCCAAGGTGCTGTTTGCTGACCTCATCCTGTATCACAGGGTGGTGGATCTGTGGCAGGCTGAGCAGGGGTGGCCTGGTGAGGTTCTGCATTCCTAACTGGAGGTATGTTCCAAAAGGTGCCCCCACGCACCCCCAAGTCAGCCATGAGAGGCAGCCCTCCAATCAGGAGGCAGGCAGGCTCGCAATCCTGCCACTCTGCTCTTGGTCAGGCGTGTCCTCCTCTTTCTGCTCCAACTTGAAGTTCTGTGAACAAGGTCGCAGGTGAAGCCTGGCCCTGCATCTGCCCAACTGTAGCTGATATACTTAAAGGCAGACCAAAGCCACTACACTGGTCATGTTCCACATCTCTGAAGAGAAGGCCTTTTTCTCTCCCACCCCAAATCTGGCCTGACCTACCTCAAGCTCCTGCAAAACCTCATCCATGAAGTCCTGGGAATTCTGCTTGTAGGACACAGCCAATCGAATTGCATCATTGAAGAGCTGCAGGGAGGTAGAGGTGGTGGAAACCAAGTGTGGCTGTGGGCAGGAGGGTCCTGGACCCATCCCCCAAATCAACAAACTTGCCTTCAAATTCACCTTTCCCCATGCATTGCCAATGGACTGGATGGCCTCATCAAGCCCAGGCCACCATACTATCCCTCTGTGGTACCTGTGCACTCGCTGCCCTGTCCTCCCCATCCCTTCCCTTCCCAGCCTCCCTGTAACTGATGAACTCCCCACTCCATCATTGGACTGATTCTTCAGTCTCCAATTACCTTCACAACATTGGTACCGTCAGCAGCTGAGACAAAGTACATGGGCAGGGAGAACTTCCTGGCAAAACTGAAGCTTTTCTGGGTCACATTTATGTCCGCTGCAGAGAGAAGTTGGACATTGGCCTGTCTGTTCAGGGGAAGGAGACAGGTCTGGAGGGAGGGTCAGTGGGTGCCCTGTGCAGCAAAGCGGGGCAGAGATGATCGGGGATGTGTCCTATGTCCTACGAAGAGGGTAAGGTTGGCTCAGCTGGTGTCTTTATTGGGGAGAGAGGACAAGTCACCTAAGGCTGCCTGTCCAAGGAAAGGAGAAGGAAAGGTGGTGGTGAGTCCCCATGAATCACTGTCACCCAGGTGCAGGGATGGCCCACCATCAATTTTGTTGGCCACCAGGATGCATGGGATCTCTGGCCTGAATTCCCGAAGCTCTGCATACCAGGTGCCCAGGTTCTTATAGGTGATTTTCCGTTGCACATCAAACACCTGCAAAGGACATGGAAGACAGCTCTGGTGCACCACTGCCTCTGCACTCCACCTAGGTAACACACACTCAAGCAGGCAAGTGTGAGCACATACCACAGGCTGGGAACCCAGACCAGCACCCTCAGAGAGAAGTCAGCTGAAATAGCAAATGCCAGGACAGGTGCAGCCTTCTGGGTTCTTGAGGGACAGACTTCAGCTCCCATCTGCTTACCGTTCCATTCTTGTTTAGCACCCTTAGTTGTCAGCGTTGACACTCTGGGAAATCCTCAAAGGCTGTGTGCCTGTGGCACGGTGGGAGAAGCCTGGTGATGAGCTCTTTCCTTACCATCTACCAAGGGCAGGAGGGAAGACTCCTTTCTCTCACCACTGTGCGGCCAGCTGTTAAGCTCCTGCAAGCAGCCCTTGGGTCTTTCCCCACTGGCACTTGCACATGCACACCACAGACACCAGAAGCAGGCAGAGCAACTCCAATGACAAGCATTAGAGGCTGCACGGAGGTGGTGGTGAAGGGCTGACTGCAGAGGGACTGGAGGGAAGAGGAGGGGCGGGCAAGCAACTCCTTCTGTGTGCCCTTTGCTGTTGCTCCTTATGGGTGAGAAGATAGCCACTCAGAGCCAGGGCGAGTCTGTGCACACTGCACACAATCACTAAGTGGAAGGCTGGGTCATGTCAAAGGCTGCGAGAGGCAGAGCAGACTTCTAACACCAACAGTGGTGGTGACTTTTCCACCCGAGTGCTCTTAGCAGATAGAAAGCAGCCAGGGCAAGACCATAGCAGCAGTACAACTCTCACCTGGCTGCTCTTGGGCGCTCAGTCTTGGGGTCACTATGTGAGCACAGCCCACACCAGTGAAGTGCTGGGAGACACATGGAGTAGCACCCGCTGGTGGCCCAGCTGGCTGCCACTGTGTGGAGGTACCTGGGGGGGTCTTCTCAGCTGAGACCCCTGACACTATGGGTTCCTGTGCTACTATAAAACTGATTTGTGCAATCAAGGTTTTGATTTTGTACGAAATCAGTCTACTGGGCTGGGAAGGTAGTTTAAAGTGTGCATTTAGCATGCACAAGGCCCTGGATTCAAGTACAAAACAACAAAAAAACCCCAAATCAGTCTATTACTTTATGTGTTATAGATAATATTCATGAAAATGTTTAATAAGTGGGCCAGAGTAAAAACATGCTCCTTTTCAGCATCTAAGAATGGTGACCTGAGGGCTAAGCCAGGGAACCCATGGGCAGGAGCTCCTGAAGGACCCAGGTTTTTATGGCTGTCTCTCACTTAGTCCTTCCCACGTCACGTTTCAGGGAATCCCCTGAATGCTGGATAGAATCCTGATGAATGTCCCAGATAGCACAGTGGGGTACTGGGAGGGAGATGAGGGCTGGTCTGAGAGGGAAAGGTCCTTGGGAGTCAGCTCACCCTAGAACAGGAGTTCCTCACCCTTACCCTGCCCACCCCCACCTGAGGTGAGCTCACCCATCATGCTTTCACTTAAAATCCTGGGGAAGCATTTGTGGCTTGGAGCATCTAAGTGGCTCTGACCCCTCTGCCACATGACCCCGCTTGGTTAGGAGGGCCCAGAGCTGGTGAGCCCCTTTTCCCCTTACCCTACAGGCCAGAATTGCCCAGCACCTTTGTCCACCTCCCAACTGGTCTCATACCATGATGCAGGCGTGGGCCTTGTGGTAGTAGGAGGCATGCATGCTCTGGAACCGCTCCTGGCCTGCTGTGTCCCAAAAGTCTGCAATGTGAACACAGTTCTGACTGCCCGTGGGACTGGAGGGCAGAGACCCATGTGCCCCAAACATTTCTGTGCAGGTAGGGCACATGGGGGAAATGGGCACTACACAGATCCACATGTTCTCAGGACAGAGTACACCTGGGTGTGCTGTAGCAGGTATGTGTACACTGGTGTGTGGGGGCAGACACAGAGCCAGGGATCAGGAGGAGGGGCAGTGAACACAGGATGCCCCGAAGGGAAAGGCAGGTACCTGCCATCCCCACACTCAAGATTTCAACCTGGCCAAGAAGGAGGCTACAACCTCATGGGAGGTCAAGCCCCACATGGGAGATGATGCTACTTCTTTACACTGGTTGAATGGAAACTCCTGAAGTGAGGAAACCTACTGCCTTGTCAAGGTGTCTGCTCTGGCAGATGTAGCCCCCCATCCCCCTTTCTGAACCCTGCCCTCCATGCTGGCTCTGTCAGATGCTGGGTCTGGAGGTGGTGTGTTCCTGGTGCCCCCTCCCTCTCGGACTCCCTCCCTGGACCTCCTTATGCCTTTCTTCCTCTCCCACTTCCTTCCCCTTGAGGCTAAGTGTGGTCTGGGCCTATGCTGCTCACCCACGAGGATGGTCTTGCCGTCCACGGTGGCTGTGTGCTTATAGAGAGTCAGGGCATATGTGGACAGCTGCTGTGGCTGACTGCATTCAGGTTAAGGAGCAAAGATGAACAACAGGGGAGCTAAAGAAGGGGTGGGGAGGGAGGTATTTGATGTGATGGAATGGGCTCTCTTGTTTTCTTTTTGCAGTTACTTAGTGCAGAGAATCAGGCTGTACTAGCACAAGCTCCAATGGAAGGGTAAGGGTGGCAGGGGCTGGGAGTCTGTCCTGGCCCTCTAGTTGTCAAGCAAACATGGACCAGGATTTCAAAGAGGAGCTGTCTTAAGTGGCACCATGAAGCTGGACAATGCAACTGTGGGTACCTCAACTCTTGCATGGTAGGACTGCTGCAGCCTAAAAAGGAAACTAACCCTTGGCTGCAACTTGACTGTTTCATGGAAAAAAGCTCCACCAGACAGCTGACAAGCTGTTTATAATTTGAAGTCTGTCTCTGTGACATTCTAACAAAAGCCTGGGGCGCGACACCTCCTGAAGCTCAAAGATGCTGGATGGTGTAGGGCTCAGATGATGCAGGGAGGCTGGGTGCACAGGCCCTCCTGGTATGAGGTGGACAACACATACTAGGATCCCAGGGCAACTGACTTCAGATTTGGGGCTCCAGGGCAGGAGGCAGCAGGCCCTGGAGGTCTTCTCACTCATGGTCTTCAGTGGGCCTACCTGGGAAGCTTTTTAAAAACATCCCAGGTGCAGGGCAGGCCTCACTCCAATATGAGCAATGCAGCAAATCATGGGATGGGGGAGAAAACAGAAACTTATATTCTACAAAGTTCATTGCTATCTGAGACTTTTTAAATCTCAGGGGGCCTGAGCTCTGAGGTCAGAGGTTAAGTCTCCTGACTAAGGTCAGACCTACCAAGGAGGCAGGATTTGAACCCAAGAATTTAATCTGGATCAGGTGTTGTCAGTGACTCTTACTAATTTCCTGATATAAAACAAAGCCACATATGAGCAAGTTCCAAAACAGGTAGCACTGATGGTGTGAAGGCATTCATTTATTTGCCCACCACTCTTCCCTGCTGGACGGAGATGCGCGAGAGCAGAAAGAACCACAGGAACAAGGGCACCTCCAGTCTTGAAGGATACAATCCATTCATGAGAAACCGCTCCATGAGTCTGTAAGGCAGTGTGCAAGGCAGTGATTAGGCAATATCCCCGCTCATGTCTACTTTATCACCCCCAGACTGACAACCTGAAAGCTACATGTGGCTTCCCTCTGCTGTTAACTCCGAGCCACACAGTTTCTAGGTAAAGTCTCCAACCTGGGACTCACCATCACCAACCCTCCTGTCACTATAAGTACACAGACCAGTCCACGTGGGGCCACGTGGGGCTTTCAGCTCTATTCCTACCTCAGCACACTGTTTTAGTTTTTCAAAGAGAGAGGGGATAGAGAGAGAGAGAGAGAGAGAGAGAGAAAATCGCTTTTAGGTTTTTTTTTTCCCATGTGGTTTTTGTTGCTCTGACACTTTGTTGTGTATGTGGTGCTGGGGTTCAAACCCACATCCTCACACATGCCAGGCAGGCGCTGTAACCGCTGAGCCACAGCTCCAGCCCCTCAGTACAGCTTTATGCATGGGGAAACAGAGACCAGGAGGCTGTGTTCTCTATCCAAAAGCTACCTCCCCAAGATTCTGAAGGTTCTAAGGAATGACACCCAAGCAGGGAGATCATCCCTGAGGACTACACTTGTAGGAGGGAAGTAGTTGTATACATCTCCTAGCCTTCCTCCCTTTCTACTTTGCACATAACAGAACTGACACTGGTTGTTTTACTCCATGGTCTCCCCCTCAATCAGAATGGAGTGTGCACCAGAGCATTTCTCAAATTTGTAGCCTGCTGCTACATCCCCAATATCTAGGGCAGAGCAGAGGTACATGGGGCTTAGCTGCCCTTTGAACACATCAGTGTGAGCAGCTGATAAGCTTAATATAGATCACTGAATCCAAGCACCTACCTGAATTCTTTTCTGGCTTTCCCAAACACTGATCACCAACTAGACTATACAGCAATTAAAAAATAAAAAAAACAGGCAAGAAAACCACCCTTCTCCCAAGGATATGATCAAGATTATCTCATAAATAATACAATTATTTAAAAAAAAACCCAAATTATTTTAAAATCCCTGTATTTTTAAAACTGAAAGATAATAGAAAATATAAAACCACTTACAAATAACTTATGTTAAAAAATATCACTGAGCTAGGCATGGTAGCCCACACCTATAATCCCAGCATTTCAGGAGGCTGAGTCAGGAGGATCACAAGTTCAAAACTAGCCTCAACAACTTAGCAATGCCCTGAGTAACTCAGCAAGACCCTGTCTCAAAATAAATAGAAAGGGCTGGGGATGTGGCTCAGTGCATAAGTGCCCCTGGGTTCAATCCTCGGTACCAAAAAAAAAAAAAAAAAAAAAAAGGAAAAAAAGAATCACTAAACTTTAGATAAGAGCAAAAGAAATTCCCCAGCATGCATAATAGTGAGAAAATAGAATGGAAAAAGGGAACAGGTCCTGAGGGACCTGTGGACTCTAAAATGATATGTGTGTCATTTAAATCTCAGAAGGAAAGGAAAAAGAAGACCAGGCTGGAAAACAGAAGAAATGACACCCCCAGAATTCTTAAATTTGGTGAAAGACAAGAGGCTGAGCATATGTCAAACAAAATAAACCCAAAGATGTCCACAATTGGACACAGCTTAGTCAGCTCCTAAGAAAATCTTGAAAGCAGCAAGATGGAGCTGGAGGAGGAGGGGGAGGGGGAGGGAAGGCAGGAGAGAGAGGGAGGGGGTGAGGAAAGGAAGGAGGGAGGAAGAGGGAGAGAGGGAGGAAGGGGAAGGGAGAGAAAGAAGCAACCCTAACTCACAGGGAAAGTTCTCTAAATGACAGAGGATGGCAATACTTCTTAAGTATTCAAAGAGAGGAACTGTGAACCCAAAATTCTAAGTCCAGTGAAGATTCTTGAGAGTGAAGGAGAAATTGAGATTTTTTTTTTGACATAAAGGAGAACGAAGAGAATTTGTTTCCAGCAGGCTACCCTAAAAGAATGGCTAAAGGAAATTCTAGAAACAGAAAGGAGATGATAAAAGAAGAAACCTCGGAATATGAGGAAGAAAGAATAGGGTAAGGAAACACATTGGAAAATACAAGACAATGTCTTGTCTCCTTTAAAAATTTCAAATTATTTTTGATGGCAAAAGCAAAAATTCTAGCATTGATGGAGTTCTCAGTATGTAAAGGAAATATTCAACCAAGTCAAACAGCAGGGGGTTAGGGGCACCTGAAAAGAGGCAGGGTCAACACTGTAGACTGGAAAGGTCCCCCAGATACACTCTGCCTACAATCATCACATGCACTAAACAGAGAGAAGACTCAATAATACTACAGATAAATCAGATTTAATAAATATTTGTGTAACTTATAGAAAGGCAGAAAAAATAAATGTTCAGGGCCAGCCTGGGCAACTTAGTGAGACCCCGTCTTAAAATACAAACGTGCTCAAAAGAAAAGGCCAGGACTGGATAGATTCACTGGTTGATTCTACCAACCATCTAGTTTATAGCAATCCTTCTCAAACTCCTCAAAAAATTATAAAGAGCAGAAAATACAACCTAATTTTTTCTATGAGGCCAGCATTACCTTGATCCAAAGCTAGATAATGAAAGTACAAGAAAAGAAAACTATAGGCCAATAACCCTTGAGAAGACAGAAGCAAAAACCCCTTCAACAAAATACTAGCAACTCAAAATCAGCAGCATATTAAAAGGATTATGCACCATAACCAAGAGGGAGTTGTCCTTGTAATACAAGGTTAAGAAAAGCGATCAGCCCAAGACATCATATCAGTGGAATGAAGGAAAAATAATCAGATGAGCATCTCAGCATGAAGAGAGACTTATAACATTCATGTACAGCTGTGTACGGTAGCCTCTTAACATCCCCGTTGCTTCTGTAAAATGTATTCATGTCCCCAGCTTTGTTTTCCCCTCTTTTCTAATTAGCTAAACAAGCAACTTTTGAGTCACTGACTTTTCTCTACTTTCTATTTTTTTAAGAGAGCATGACAATGAAAGAGAAAGAATCAATTTTTTTTTTCATTTTTCATGTGGCTTTAGTTGCTCCAACACTTCATTGTGCATGTGGTGCTGGGGTTCAAACTTGCATCCTCACGCATGTCAGGCAAGCACCGTAACTACTGAGCCACCTCTCCAGCCCTCTGTTTCTATTTTTAAGTCTAGTTTTTCTGTTCTTTTGTATGCCTCCAGTCTACTCCCTCAACAGGATAAATCCACATATGAAAACTCACACCTGATGCCACACACAATGGTGGGAGACTGTTAACCTTTCCCCTCAGATCAGGAGCAAGGCACAGACAACTCTTTCATGCTCCTATTCGGCACTGTACTGGAAATTCTAGCCAGAGCACCTATGAAAAGGAAATTAAATAATTCCTTTTACAATCCCACAAAAAAGAATAAAATACTTGAGGAATAAATAACATAAGAGTTATAACACTGAAAACTACGCAATTTTGCTCAAAAATCAAACCAGACCCATGTAAGTGGAAAGACATCTGTATTAGTGAACTTGAAGACTTAATGTTCAGTAGGTAAGCCCACTCAAAGTGATCCAGACATCCACTGCCATCTCTGTCAAAATTCCAATGGCTTTTTCCTTTTCTGTTTTTTTTTTTTTTTTTTTTTTTGTAGAAGTAGAAAAGCATACCCTAAAACACGTATGGAATTTTAAGGGATTCCAAGTAGCCAAAACAATATTGAAAAAGAAAAAGCAAACTTGGAGGACCGATACCTCCTAATTTCATAGCCTAATGACAAATCTGCAGTGATCTAACAGTATGGTGTGGACACAGGGTTGATGTAGAAAGAAAACCTCCTATGTGTGGTCAACTGAGTTTTGACAGGGGTGCTAAGATCACCCAGCGGGGAAAGGAAAGTCTCTTCAATAAAAGTGCTCAGAAAATAAGCAAAAGAAGGAATGTGGACCCTTATCCCATGCCGTACACAAGACTTAACAAAAATTAACTGAAAATAAAGACCTACAGCACTATAACTATTAAAGCCTTAGGAGAAAATATAGGGGGAAAATCTTCATGTCCTTAGATTTGGATTTCATAAATGTAATACCAAAAGCCAAGACATCAAGGAATAAAATTGGAATCTCAAAATTAAAAACTTTGTATATCAGATTAAACTATCAAGAAAGTGAAAAGACAGCCGAAAAAATGGGAAAAAATATTTGGCAATCATACATTTATTAAGCATTTAGCGTCCAGAATATAATTAGAACTCCAACAATACTACCAACAATAGAACCCCCAAACAACCCAATTTAAACATTGGTCAAGAGCTTGAATAGATATTTCTCTAAAGAAAACACACAAATGATGAATAAGCACACTAATGGATGATCAGCATCGTGAGTCCTTAGGGAAATGCAAATCAAAACAACAAAACTGGGCACGGTTGCACACGCCTGTAATCCCAGCGACTCAGGAGACTGAGACAGGAGTATCCCAAGTTCAAAGCCTGGTTCAGCAACGTAGTGAGACCCCTGTCTCCAGAAAAAAAGATTTTATCTATCACATATCTATATCTATCATCTATCTATATATATTATCTATCATCTATCTATATCTGTCTATATCATCTACCCATCATCATCATCTGTCTATATCTCTCTATCATACATTTATCATCTATCATCATCTATATCATCCATCTATATGTATATATAGACTGGGAATGTGGCTCAGTGGTTCAGCACCCTGGGTTTTATCCCTGGTACAAAAACAAAACAAAATAAGAAACAAAGGACAAACAACAACAAAATCCCCCTACCCCAAACAGAAACAAAACCCAGTGAGATGCCATTCACACCCATTAAAATGCCTAATATCATAAAAATGGACAAAAAGTGTGGGTGGGTGAGGTTGTGTCAAAATCAGAACCCTGTGCATTGTCAGTGTGAAGGTAAAATGATGTAGCTACTGTGGAAAATGCCTGTTAGCTCCTCGTCAAATTAAGCACAGATTTACCATATGAGCCAGCAATGTCACTGCTAGGCATATCCCCAAAAAACCTGACTGCAGGGACTTGAGCAGACACCTGTGC
>PVKS010041384.1:0-16055 GCA_004027875.1 Aplodontia rufa
AAAAAAAAAAAAAAAAAAAAAAAAAAAAAAAGAAAGAAAGAAAAGAAAACCAAAAAATAAACATATCAGAGAAAACCAAACCAAACTAACCAAACAAACAAAAAACAACATTTTAATGGAAAGTTGGGAGTTTTATATGTTATTTCCACTGAGGAGGTCAAAATAAGTTGGGTTGATGATCACATCTGGGCCCTGGATGGAGGCACTTCCAGGGTGAGGTTCCTGGAAGGCCTGGCTTTTGAAGTTAGCCGCTGGAAGTCAAATCCCAGGAATCCTTCGAGTATTCTTGTCACTGCTTCCTGTGAATTACACCTTTAGGTTTTCCTAAGTTGAGAGCCTGGTCGTTTTTGTGACCACTGCACAGATTCCTATCGTACTTCACCTAGGCTCCAGATGCCGCTGGCAATTTTGTGGATCTCAGGTTAGCTGGGAGAAGAGCTTGCAGATCCTATTGTCATGGCCACTGTGAACTCTGGCACCTGGAGCAGATGTTATCTGGAACTCATATGTAATGAGACTCTCACTCTTCTGTAATTCATGCAACACCTGGGGCCGTCTCTGCTCCCAATTCATGGTGCTTGAGAGGCACTCCTGCACTGAATGTGTGGGTCCTGGGACCATCTCTGCTCTGACCTCAGGGGCCCTGAGACAGTCAGGTCATATGGCTCCTCAGGAAGTCAGCAGCCAATGGTGCCACAGCGGGGGCAGTCTCTGACTGGAACTCAAGGCTCTAGGAGCACTGCCTGAACTGCCCTCCTTCTCAAGAAGGATACCCCTAACCCCCAGCTCACTGTGGCCAGTTTGGAAGCACAGAAAAGTTATGTGCACTAATGCAGAGCCTGAGTTCAGCCGAGGACAGAGAACCCTTTGGATTTCCAGATTCTCTGTGCTACTTTGTCCTTCTTGTATTTGTATGTGTTCTTCCCTCCTTCTGTGCTGAACCAGGAATGCAACCACTGGATAGTGATCCTTGCAGATGGATCTTTTATGTTAAATTATTAGCATAATAGCAAAAACCAGGAAGGATACCTAAAGAGACAGTGTATTTTGTTGGTCAGAATTCACTTAGAGCAAGACTCATTAGTTGTAGGCTATCAACGGTCTTTAAAGTTGTTTTGTAGAGAATGGGAAATATTAAAAAAGAATAAACCATGGGTACCATATTTCTTGGAGAGAGAAAGAGACAGAGAAACAGAGAGAGAGAGAGAGAGAGAGAGAGAGAAAGAGAGAGGGAGGGAGGGAGAGAGAGGGAGAAGAGAAAAACATGGCAGGAAAAAAAATCCATAAAAAAATTACAAGTTAAAATTAGGAGGAAAAGGTCAAGAGCATTGATAGAAAGTGCTCCAAATTAAGATTCATATTTCCACATACATTTTCAATTTTTCCCGCTCTGTTTTTCAGTTTGAAACAGGAGGAAAATGAGATGAAAGGGGAATTGTAGAAGGATAGGAGATGAAAGAGCAGAGCACATGTGTACCTGCGTAGGAATGCGTGAGAATGAACTGTGGCTGCTGTGGAACCTGTGGTGAATGACGCTGGGGCATGGCCACAGCAGAGAGAAGAATTATCAAAGGGCAGGATCCCGGTTCTTGCAAGCACACACAGGTCACACAGGTCACGCAAACCAAGAGATTGCCATTAGTGATGTACTGTTTTCATGACTCCTCCTCTTTCACAATGGGTTTCAGTTTTTTTCTCTAAACTCTGATCAGTGGGCTGTTTACCCTGCATCTGACTTCTTGTTTTATCTTTTCTTTAAAATAGTGTGTTTGTGACTCTTTCTTAGCTGCAGTATAAATTGTGCTGAGCAAGTTCCTCAATGGCAGTGATTATTTGTGTTCCCAGTCAACACAGATAAAACCAAGAAAAAGTCAGTCCTAAGGCATTTAGAAATCTCAGCTTAGCCCTGCATTTGCTAATGGCTCTGGGGACATGCTGCAGCCTGATAACACTGGATTTCTTTGTAATTGTTGATATAGAACAGATGAGGCAAGGACACAAACAGAATTTCCAGAAAGCAGGTCTAATTATGCTGCAGCATGGCTCAGAGGGCAGATGGCTGCAAATTCTGAGCACCAGAAGGCAGACCTCTTTGGGATTTACACTCTTTGAGTGGTCACAAAACCATTTAGGTTTTGTTACATATTGATTGGTCAGCAAAGGTCTTCCAATAATTGGGTTATCAAGAAAACACAGAAATATCAACTTGTAACTTTTGAAAAGAGAACTTTTTATAGACTGCAGTCTTGAGAAAGAGTTTATTATTCCAGTTAACTGCAAAACCCAGCATTTATTGAAAGAGACTGGGAAAGGGGTATTAAGACCCTGCCCCTAATTATGATGACAATGTAATTTTAAACTAGCTCAACTGGCCTCGGTGAGCAAAATCTTTGCCAAGTTGTCGGCAAGATTTGCACAGAGAGGCTGACTTTGCTTTATAACTTCCTCTGGGACAGAGAGACTGTGCTGTGCTTATCTAGCTTACAAAAGTTTGAGTTATGTGAATAACTTTACCCTAAAACAACACCTGTACAAGAATATTATTTTTGCTTTCTTTGATAAGACTTCTGAAACCATTGTCTGGCTGTCAAAACGAAGAAAAATTAAATATTTTGTAACCTCCAACTGAGTATAAATCTGTAAGTTTTCATGCTCCGGTCTGGGATTTGTGGCACCTAAGTCCACTGCACCAAGCTGCACAGCTTTGGATAAAACTGTGTCCTGGAATTCCTCAGGTGTTTGCCTTGTCTGTCCCTGGAACATTATAAGAACAGGAAATATCTGCAGGCAGAGAGGTAACCCCAAACAGCAGCTCCCTGATGAGAGAAATTAAAATGTGGAAATCCTCTTTTTTCTCTTTGGGGAGGGAATTCTTCTCTCTTTTGGAGCAAGGGGATTCTTCCTGCTACTTCTCTGTCCTATATCAGGTTAAGCTGCAGCCTACCTTGGTGGCTGCATTTTTAAGACTGACCACCTCCTGTAAATGCCTTCCCACCCCTCCCACAGGTTGTCAGAGGCTATGATTCCCTGAGCAGTTTTTTGTTTTTGTTTTTGTTTTTTTATTCGTTCAACATAGTCTTCCATTTAGGAAGGAATCATTAGCTCAGAATCGTGAACACATGCATGACAGAGCAATCTGAGGTTGATGCCAGACCACAGACTCCTCCCGTTGGGTTCCCCCCCAATCCCATGTTTCTCCCTACTTTACCCCTGTCCCGTATTAGTTGGTCTTTTCAAGGAAGTCAAAGGTTCCCCGCTGGGTTGAAAACCCCCTACTCCCACCCTCCATTGCCTTGATGACCCTCCTATTTCCCCCACCCCACTCCTCTCACTTCCTCCCCCAGCATCATAGGCAAGGTTCCCCTTGCTCATGTAATAATTCACCCATGTTTAGGTCATTATTAGCTTAGCCAACTTTCAGTCTGTTTCTGGTTGTATTCTAGCTTCCTTCCACATATGAGAGAAAACATTTGGCCCTTCAGTCTCTGAGTTTGGGATATTTCACTCAGCATAATTTTTTCTGTCTCCATCCATTTGGCTGCAAATGCCATGATATCATTCTCTCTGACAGCAGAGTAGAATTACACTGTGCATGTACATATAGAATTATATTGTGGGAATATTTATCTCTCTCTCTTTCTCTCTCTCTCTCTCTCTCTCTCTCTATATATATATATATATAATCGCAGTTTTTGTATCCACTCGTCTAGTGAGGGGCATCTAAGTTGGTTCCATGGTTTAGCTATAGTAAATTGAGCTGCTAAAAACATTGATGCAGCTGTATCTCTGTAATAATAAGCTGATTCTAGCTCTTTAGGGAAAACACCCAGGAGTGGGATAGCTGGGTCATAATGTGGTTCCAGGCCTAGTTTTTTGAGGCGTCTCCACACTGCTTTCCAAAGTCTGTTATTGTTCGAGTTCTTCATTTTTGCCACTCTGACAGGAGTGAGGTGGGATCTCAGTGAAGTTTTGGTTTGCCTTTCTCTGATTGCTAGTGATGTAGAGCATTTTCTCATATATTTATGGGCTTTTTAAGCAAGGTGGTCAGTTTTCAGAATATAATATTCAACCCTAATTGGATCCCCTTTTAGTCATTTTAATGAAAACTCTTCCCTTTGCCCACCTCAATTTTAAAATTAGCCAGTAACGTAGATTGTACCCCTGAGCTCCTCTGATTGAATGAAGGGCTGCACTGTGTCAGGTTAGAGATATAAGCAGATATAGCCCAGGCCTATTGCTAGCTAGATCTGTAGTTTACTTCTGCCCGAAGTAAAATTTGCCTTTCCCACCCACTTCCAAACATGCTTGATTTTCTTTTGGCACCTTGATATTTGTAACAATTTTGTTTTCTAACATGTAGAAGTAATACGATGTCTATGTGAAGCATTTAATTTATCAATTTAGTTATTATTCATAACTTAAAAATAACATTACTTGTGTAATGCTGATACATAGTTTTTTGATGTATTTTATAAAGTAATTTTATTGAATTTCACTTTTTTGGCAGAGTACATCTATCTGCTAAAATTATTTGAGATCTAACAGATTTTGAATCTGTATGGGATATTTACTAGTATTTTCTTCTAATTCCCTTAATTCTATAGCCTGAATACAATTCTCCTTAAAAATTAATTCTAAAGGCATATTATTGTGTATAACCTGTAAAGGTATCTTTTAAAGCCCCTGTTATTAAGAAGCTTTAAAATTCTGTTGTTGATCGGGCAATGTTGGTCAATGGGTATTGTCATAGATAAGAGAAATAAGTTCTGAAATTTTATTACAGTGTGTTATGGTTTGGATATGAGGTGTTTCTCCAATGCTCCCTTGTAATGCAAGAATGTTCAGAGGTAATGTGATTGGACTGTGAGAGGTATAATCAGTCCATCCTAGCACCCAAAATAACTGTGGGCAAGTGGGTCATTGTGTGGGGGGTGCCTTATAAAGGGTGCTGCCCCCACTGCTTCCTGGCTGCCATGAGCTGAGTGACTCCCTTGAACCTACATGATGCCCTTCCCCCCGATGTTCTCTCTCATACTGGGGGCATAGCAATGGAGTCAGATACATGCTGTCTGAGATCTCTGAAACCATAAACCAAAATAAATCCCCCTGAAGTTGTTTTTGTCAGGTATTTTGGGCACAGCAATACGAAAATGACTAAAACATACAGTAAGCTAGCCATACAAATGATAATGCACTGTATATTTCTAAAGCTAGAAGAAAGGATTTTGGGTGTATTCACCACAAATAAATGATAAATGTTGGTGGAACTGCAGACTGGTACAGCCCCTCTGGAAAACAGTGTGGAGAATCCTCAAAAATTAGGGATCAACCCACCATATGATCCAGCTATCCCTCTTCTGGGTATTTTCCCAGAGGAGTTAGAATCAGCACATTACAGCAACACAGCAAAATCTATGTTCATAGCAGTTCAATTTACAATAGCTAAATTATGGAAACAACCCCGATGTCCCCTCACTGGATGAGTGGACCCAAAAACTGTGAGATATATATATACACATATATATATATACATATATATGTATACATATATATATGTATACACACACACATACACACACACACACACACACACACACACACACACACACACATATATACCATGGAGTTCTGCTCAGCAATTAGAAACAATGATACCTCAGCCTTTGAAGGTAAATGAATGACAACGAAGAAATCATACTGAGTAAAGTTAGTCAAACCCAGAGAGTCAAGGGTGGAATGTTTTCACACATTTGTGGAGGCTGGAACTATACCCAGGCCTGTGCGAAAGTTAGTCAATCTCATGTATTAGACCCAAAAAAGGCATAGCAACCCATAATCTAGTGCAATGATAGATATGTATCGGGAAGGATGGGTAAGGGGGTAGATGAGAGAGGGGAAAGGGAGGGAGAATAGGGAGGAATCTAGAGGGGTAAATCTGATTTAAGAATATATGCATATCATTCTGTTACTTTATACACATTTTTGATTGTACAACAACTAAATATCTTAATTAAAAAAAGAAATGACAAATGTTTGAAGATATAGTATATTTACCATGATTTAAAGATTATACAATATAGTATATGCCAAAGCATCACATGGTACCCCATAAATGTGTTCTACTTTTTAATCTGTCAGGTAAAATAATTAAAAATCATAATTTTAAATGCTTTTTTTTTTTATACTTTTCCAGGGTTTCCCTGGCTTGTGTTTTTCCTTATACACAAAGGGAACAGAATAATTTCCCAAGAAACAGTTAACATTTCTTCCCAAAGTTTCCATTTTTTGCCCATTGCTGATTCTATTAGCTGATATATATTATATATATGTATATATATGCATATATTTACATATGTATATTTCTATAATAACATTTCCAAAAGGAACCATTTAGTACTGGTGCCCATTAATGTTCATCTGCCTCTTTTCTTTCTATTGAAGTACTACTTTGGCAGTTTTTCCTTCCAGAAAATTTGAGTATTTCATGACTGAGATGAACTTCATTTCATTTGTAAACCTTGTTTCTACATGAAACCTTTTAAAACACTCTCTGAGAAACTGAATTTATCTCGAATGCACCTCTTAATGCTTCATAATCTACCAAAATATTCTTTTTCTGTGTGACAAAGTCAAATTCCTTCTGTGAGAAAACTTTTCTTGATATTGAAATACCACCCCACACTGCAGGCATGATTTTTAATATACAGCAATGTTCCTTTTCTGCAAGAGTGTGCTCCCACTTAGTTGGAGGCTCATTATTGTGGAGTTAATGAAACTTAACTTTTTTGAGTCCTATTTCCTTGGAAGGAGACCTATTTGTGTGTTTTACCTGTTTTTTTAAAATAAAATTTGCAAAAAAAAAAAGTTTTGTTGATTTGTTTTCCAGTGTGGCACTGTAAGGAGTGCTGTGGAAACTCTTCTTAGAAAACATTAGTACTATTGAAAATTATTATATTTTTTAAAGAGAGAAGAACAGTGAGAGAGGAAGGAAGAGAGATAGAGAGACAGAGAATCAGTTTTATTGAGTTTTTCACATGGCTTTCATTTCCCTGACACTTAGTTGTGTACGTGGGTGCTGGGGTTTGAACCCCATGTACTTGCGCATGCCAGGCAAGCGCCATAACCGCCAGGGCATCGCTCCAGCCCTGAAAATTATTTTTAAAATTAAAACTTCTAACAGTTATTTAAAGGGCATACTTCAAACAATGCAATCTTTTAAAAAAGAAGATCACCAGAATCTTGGTAAGAACAGGAATAGCCTGTGGTGCCATTTTGTGATCTGTTCCTGCCCCACCAGGTTCTATTTGACAAAGCTCCTGTCTGTGGGCTGCAGCCAAGGAGACAGGACCACCTCTCTCCTCAGCTTTCAGTCAAGAGGTACTGCAGATTATTCACTGGAAGGGACAGGTCATCAACTTTCTTTATCCCCTCTGTTATGGGCTGAATTTGGTTCCCAGCCCCACCCAATATTTCAGGTGTTGAAGTCTTGATCCCAGAAACTTAAAATGTAACCACATTTAGAGATAAGGCTCTAAAGATACAATTAAGTTAAAATAAGATCTTTAGGGTTGCCTCTAATAAAATAAGACAGGTGTTTTTTAAAAAAAAACTTTAAATGCACAAAGGGAGATACCAGATACAGGTGGAAACAATGGGAATAAACTTCTGATATCTAAGAACAGTGTTCTCAGAAGAAACCAAACCTGCTGATATAATTTCTCAGACTCTCAGCTGACAGAATTTACAGAAAATAAATCTGCTATTTTAAACCATCAATATGTTGTATTTTATTACTGTAGCCCTGGCAAACTAATTCCTCTATCACCAAGATGCAAAGACAATTCTGATGAGCATGACCAGAGATTAGAAGCTTCCAACCTGCTACCCATTTATTTCTCATAAGATAGAGGTTCTTTTCCAGGTTGGCAAGAACATGGTATTAAGATTCTAGTCACCTATGTCCTAATGTATCTATTCTAGGAGAGGCAAGCGAAAACCAGACCTGCCACCAATGTCAAGTGGTGAAAAGACACCTCAGAGATTATGTCCAGGAAGAGAAACTTTTCATACAAACTGAGCACTTTGAAGGTCTCCCCAGTCAAATGGACTTTATTTGAAATTGAGGATGCAGAAGTTCAATGCTAACAGAACTTTCTAAAATTATAAAGACTGTAGGGATAAACAAATAGGAGGAACCTGATAACTCATGATGGAAAAAACTAAATATTTTAGCTAGTTTACAGGTGAGAAAGAGGGAAGGAGATAGCCTGGAAGAGCCCTCTTGAATCATAACAGGCTCTAAGACTCCTCAAAACTAACCCTGTGCAAATTCAATTGCATGAGATTTACGAATTATGTTGCAGGCCTTGTAAAAATTAGAGTTATCAGCCTGCAATTAGTGAATCTTACTAGCTCGGTGTGATGCCTTTACAGAAAAACAGCTCATTAGACCAGTCTAAGAGACTGTCAAAGAGAACCCTCCTGACACCCGTCACCCTAGGGTGACTCTATACATGCGCAAAGATCACACTTTGAGGAGTGATAAATACTGCTGTGAGCCAAACTTTTGTCAATATCCTCTGACTTTGGGTGTGTCCTCCAACAGTCTAATTTTAGCAAGCATTCAGAAAACTTAGCAAGAATTACCTTACTTTCAATTTTTCCTCATGACTTTCCAGTACTTAGTTACAAATTCCCATTTTTTTCTTAGATTTAGGATTGACTTCAATCTTTTTACCTCAATGCAAAACTCCATTGTGGTAGTCTCTTAAATAATACCTGTAGGAGCTGGAGCGGTGGCTTGGCGGTTACGGCACTTGCCTGGCATGGGCAAGTATACGGGTTCAAACCCCAGCACCATGTACACAACTAAGTGTCAGAGCAATGAAAGCCATGTGAAAAACTCAATAAAAATTGATTTTCTCTGTCTCTCCCTCTCTCTTTCACTGTCCTTCTCTCTTAAAAATAAAATACCTATCATATCATTTCTTTGACAAATGTCCAAAGAATTTTCTTGGATGAGTGATGTATTAAGATTGATCTGAGAGGGCAGATGATTAATTTTGATTGTATATTCTCCTAGTCAGGTCATGTGGTGTTTCCTAAAATGATCAGTTTAGTTGTAAATTGAAAAGTACTGACTGCTTTGTACATATTCTTAAAAAGCCACAAGAGAATAAGTGCTGTCATTTGATCTCAAATATGATGTTTTATCTATTGTTTCCCCAGGAAAACAATCTCATGTTGACTTGATGCTACTTTTAGACATATCTCTTCTTATTGTACATTGTGAAACTGTTTTTGTAGCTCTTACACCAAATTTCATCTGGGCTAAGAGGAGCTGAAGAGACTAAATGGAAAATTCACAATGGAGAATTCCTTTGAGAGATTTATTGGTGTGCATTTGTAACCTCCTTCCCTTCTCTGTCCTCCCTCTCCCCATGGGAAATGAGGACTGCCACTTTCTGGGCTCTTAAACTAAGCAGTATTGAGGACATAAAGATCCCCGTGAAGTTGACAGGTGCTCCCTGGAACTGGGTGCATAAGCATTGGTTTCTGACTCATGTTCCCAAATATCTGAAAGTCTGTCTGGATAGAGTGCTTTGTGGCAAAATAGGGAAGATGATTAGAGTTCTGGGAATTTCGCCCATCCAGTGTAGGGCTGAATGGGTGCACATGGATTTTTTTCCTGAATGGATTCACTAGGGGTTTCTGGACTTGGGTTACCTTGACAGAAACCCTTCCCAAGATGTCTGTGTGGCAAGAAGCATCAACTTGAAGACAGAGACTATATCAAATGAGTGGATCCCCAGAAAAGACGGTTGGAAAAGGTGTCAGAAGGAGAATTGAAACCTCCTTAAGGTGAAAGACTGGAGCCACTCACAGAGGGTGCCACCAGCAGATTCTAATGTCTCCCTTAAGAAAGTTTTCTTTTCACTTGTCACCTGCACTCTACGGCCACATCTTAAATTTATCACGAGCATGAGCTAGTCTGTCTGGAGGAGGTAGAGCTTAGGAAATTAAAAGAAAGTGCCATGTGTCTCAATTGTTTACCAGTAGGGCTGAATAAGGAAGACCTGAGCTGTGTGCATGAGTAGTATCTCAGTGGGAAGCAGAAGCAAAGAGGGTAACTTCAAATTAGATTTGAGAGGTTAAGTTTCCTATGTTTTTATTTTTTTAGTTTGTAAAAAAAGACACTCTGAGTGACTAGTGAACTAGTGATAGGAAAAGATCTAATAAGTAAGTTGGAGGGGTATTTTGAAAAAGAATAAAGTTGCTTTCTGTTTGCTTACAACAAAATATTAACTGTTTAGAAAGTAAGCAAAACAACTTTGAGGAACATAAATAAGATAAATCTTAAATAGAAATTAATATGCTAAATTGTGATGGTGGAAGCTGGTGTACCTGTTCTATTTTTCCTTTAAGGTTTTGTTAAGTATCCTTGTTAAAAGTTAAGAATAGTTGTGTGTGGAGACTCACTCCTGTAATCCCAGCAGCTTGAGAGGCTGAGGCAGGAGAATCATAAGTTCAAATAACGCCTCAGCAATTTAGCAAGTTCCTAGCAATTTAGAGAGACCCTGTCTCAAAATAAAATATAAAAGAGGGCTGGGGATGGGACTGATTAATCATCCCTAAGTTCAGTCCCATTCACCCAAAAAGAAAAAAAAAAAGTTAAGAAAGTACATGAGTTACATAAAACAATAGAAAAATTAAACAGAAAACTGAAGTATCATGGCAAAGATAAAAAGACAAGAGTGATGCACGGGAAAATATGAAGGGGTCTTATTTTCTCCTACTGTAGAGTACTCAGGCTTTGTCTTCAGAAGTCTACATGAAGGAAGAGCTGGTTGACTTTAATGTGGAGAAACATTTCCCACACTTTGAGTCTGTACTTCCCAAAGTGGAAGACAGAGTAATCTCCTTCCCATACTCTCCATGTGGGAGGCATGTGATTGAGATTCTGTCATGCAGATATACTTAGGTGGAACTTATCTGGAGATAAGAGCAACCCAAAGATGCCCTTTTCATAGTGGGTAGTGTTTGTTTATTGCAAATGTGAGAAGGTGGAGGCAACCATCCAGTGAAAACACACTAGAGAGCTTCTGGCCTTTCATCTAGAAAATCACAATGCAAGTCCTAGTGGCTGTGGCATCTTTTTGTGAGACACCTTCGCTGTATGATGGCATTCTTCTTTTTTTTTTTTTTTTTCAGGGCTGAGGACCTAACTCAAGCATTGCACATGCTAGGCAAGCGCTCTGCCACTGAGCTAAATCCCCAACACCAGATGGCATTATTCTTGATGGAACAGCTGTAGAGTTGACTCCCTCATCATTCCTGGGGTATCTGTGTGCTACCTAAATTCAATTAGTTTTTACTTAAGTTGCCAAGCAAATTGTTATTAGCATTGAGAACCATAAATAAAACACATTCTAAAATAAGTGTGGTGGGTTAATACTTTTTATTAATGCATTATTCTTGATTTTTCCTTCTGTTATCTGGTCAACAAGCATTTAGAATGAGTGACTTTTAAGAAGTGATATCATGGCAGGGAGATATACTGGAAAAAAAATCCAAGTTTTAGGTCCTAAGATTATAGTCAAGATTCTCAGAGACAGGAAATAATTTAGTTTGAGGTTGAATTAAAGCTTCCTGTTCTGTGATTATAGAAGTTATCCTCAAAAATGTAGGAAAGAGAAAAGACTAAAAAAGGGGATTAGGAAAGAGAGACATAGGGGCCTAGGGATGAGGCAGTAACAACTCGAAGGACTTAATCAGAGAAGTAGAGCCTCCACTCAGACTTGCACTCTGAAAAGGGGGATTTCCTCTGCCAATACTCAGATGTCCCATCTGTGCCGACAGACCATGCTGCCTCTACCCCATTGACAACAATACATTGTCTGTACCTGGACCCAAGATAAATGTCCAGGATCCCCCTTATTAGCAGGCAATGTAGAGCCAAGATCTCCTGGCAGCAGAGACTCTCCTCTGTGCCCAATGGACTTACTCAGTTCCACCATATATTCCCTATGTTCAAAACACTGCAATTCTGTCCCAGAGCAAAAGTAAATTCTTGAAAAACAGCATGAGAGTGAGATAGAAAAAGGCAGTCAGAATAGATAGAATGTTTGAGTTGGTCTGGAGGAGACTGGTTTCTCTTTTGACATTCCCTTTGATATGTCAATGACGCCAAAAGGCAAACACTCCCTGCCACTAGAGGAGGAACCACTTCCTTCCCTGGCCCCTAAGTGCAAAAACAAAGACATAACCCCTAAGAGCAAAGGCAGGGAGATAAGGACCAAATGAAGAAAGATAGCATATATAAGGGACAAACTCAACCCCAGGATGAGCCCTTTGCTCCCTTCCCCACCTGAGGGAAGTCTGCCCTGTTCTCTCTCTTCTTAAATAAAATCTGTTTACTTTGCTTGCCTCGGTGTCCCTCGGTTTCATTCTTCGACTCCAAGAGGACACGAACCCGACATCCACATCACCGGCGTCAAGAGTATCTAAGGATGGAGGATATGGGGGTGGGCAGAAGTCTACTCTGACCAGAACCTGCATAGCATCTCATCTTAAAAACATCCCATTTGTACAGTGCGATCTCTCTAGATTGCCAGTTCATGATTTCAAATAGAAAATCCACTTAAAGATCACATTAATTTTTAGCATTATAAAAAACCACAAGATGTATCACTCTAAAGCAAAGCATTGTTTTCACACTTAAACTTTACTATGTAGCCTTCAGGGTTCCACAAGAATGCAAGCATCATGATTGCAAGTTTGGTTGAGTGGCAGCTGTCTCACATTCTGAAGTTACCTACTTGCTTTATTCCCTGGGGAGTGAGAGCTAGAGAGACACATTTTGTTCTTTGGGTCTTTAGAGTATGTTACAGGATGAGCCTTGTGAGCTGCTTTCCTGGATGTGCTGGATCTCTTGCTGAAGTTTCCTGCTCTCATTCTCGAATCCCTCTTTGAGAAGCCGTTCTTGTTCCTGAAGGAAAGATAACAAATGTATCTAGTACATCTTACCACGTTTTCCACAGTGACAAGTTAGATCTCTTTTTGGTATTTTCATTAATTCCCCAGAATTTGGGATGTTAGTTCTTAAACACGTTCCTCCTTCAAGTTGCATCACCCTGCCACCACCGGCCCCGCCAAGTCTCCTAAGCCTGCTAATAATTTATCTGGCTTTTCTCTAGCTTCAGAACTATTTTAGTCTTATGGTTTCTAAAACATTGGTTGTTCAGAATTCCATTCTTGAATCCTTTCATCGCATGTAATACATCATTCTAAAACAAACAAAAACAAACAGCATCATATTTAATCTACATAATATGAACTCTCAAACATGTCTATCCAGGTAAGAACCATGGATAAAATGCAATTGGGAAGTTGCTATGAGATTCAGAATTACTGAAGGTGTTTAATAAAGTAATTGAGTATAAGTCTCCAGAATTTTGGTGGCAAATGCAACAATAAGTTGAGGCCATTGGGGCCCGCAGTATCACATAGGACATTGGTTGACCAGCATGGAGATTCAGGACAGATGTAGAATAGTACTCAGATAGCAGGAAGATACTGGCCACCTGAACACACAACCAATGTGCTTACAGATGGGTAGATGATCAGAGGGTATTCCTACTTGTTATAGTGCTTCTGGAGATAAAGACATATTAGTCTTGGCAGAAATAAAATCACCAGGGATCCCACTCAGTACGGAACACTGGCTGAATATTTTACTACTCAGTTTGATGCAGAAAAGTTATTTATATCTCATGGAATTACAGTGTCCTCATTTAGCAAAGGAGAAAATAATAGTCTTTGAGCTATTAAGTGAGCATTTGATCACAAATGCCTTAAAACACTTCTACAATGCCTACTAATTAATAGCTGCTGCTTAATAATTATATTGTAAAGAAAGATTTCATGTGATTTTATCTAGCAAGTACAAAAACTCCGGTAATCGATGATGGCTGGGGATAAAAGCAGAAAGGAACTGAAAAATGTAGTAGAGTAACTGCACTAGTAATTCATCCTTATACTTTGTTTTTGACTTGGGGCACTGGAAGAGAAAATTGAGATGTTATGATCAAATACCTGAAGTTTTAGAGCGAGAGTCCTCTCTTGCTCTGCCATTAACTGGGCCCTGTCCTTCTCCATCTTCTCAGTCAACTGTTTCACATGCTCCTGATAACTCTTCTCTTTCTGTTCCATCATCTCCTCATTCTTCTTTTGCATTTCCTCCAACACTTGCTTTGTAGCTTCTGCAGATTCAGCCTTTATACGTTCCACTGAAGAAAATAAAAACAGAGAAATATAAACACTAAGTTGTACATGTTTCTTTTATCTTTTACACTCTTTTGAAGATTCTCATGTTGAGAATTGTGATGATTTTTGTGCATCAGTAGGCAGATGGCCATGCATACCAGTAAAGGTAAAACTACCACAGAACTAAGAATGATGCTTACTATTCTTTCTCTGCAATGATAATTCCCTGTGCACCAAAATTGCTAGCTACTATTTCTGGGAGTTCCAACTAGCTGCAGTGTTTTCAGTTGTTCTCACCTTCGATCTCTTTTTCTTTTTCTGTGAGTGACTGATCAATTTGTAGAATTGCATCTTTCATATCTTCCTTAGAATCCAAGTATTTCTGCAGCATCTCTTCTGCCTAAACAGAGGACATTAGAATGAGAACACAGACTATGGGTTAAAGAAAAACCCCCAAATAAATATTAATTCAAGTTAATCTTCCCAGCCATCCAACAATTCATTTAAGAATTCAAATAGCATTTCAAATTTATCAGGTCTAAAACCCAACTCTGGATCCCCCTCAACCTGATCCTTTCCAATCACACCAGGTTTAGCAACCAGTAATTCTGTTCATCTACCTGTGTCTCTGATATCTTGATTTCCCCTCACATATTCCATATGTGATCATCAGATATATAATCAGAACCTTTCACTTGTCATGTGCTTTACCCTAACACCATAGTCCAAGACATCCCAGCACTTTTTATTTTTTTTATTTGTTTGTTCAGTTGAGATTAAGTTACTCATGGCCTTGCTGAATTGCTGAGACTGGCTTTAAACTTGCAATCTACCTGCCTCAACCTCCTGAGTCTCTGGGATTGGAGGCATGTGTCACTGTGCTCCGCTTGTCATATTATTTTGAGAAGGATAATAATCACTCATACTCAAAGCCCTCTGTTGACTTTCTGCTGAGGAAATAAATTTCAAGCTGATTTCAGTGTCCTCCAAGGCACTCACTTTTGGCCTCTGGACCTTGTCTTTATGTCCTGGGAATCCCTCCTTTGCTTTCTGCCTTCAGCACATAATTCTTATACCTATAAAGAATATTTTTTATATACAGGACAAAATTATAGACAGTGACATGCTTATAAATGCTTGGATTGTGTTGGATTTTACCTTGCTTTATCTCAATTCTCACATTTGTCCTTCTCCTCCCTTCCTTTCATTCCTTCTTATTCTTCAATATATTTGGCAGTAGATTTAAACATTTAAGTTTTTGTAAAGGTATGCAGTATAGCTTATTCAAATATCCTATGAAGTGTATCTTGCAACTATATCTCAATATCTCATCAATATTAACATATTGCATTTCTGTTCTATGACTCTAATCCATGAGTTTATCAACCTTTCCCCCAATCCTGGGGTTAGCTCCAGCCTCCACAAATGAGGGAAAACATTTGGCCCTTGACTCTCTGGGTTTGGCTAACTTCGCTCAGCATGATTACTTCCATTATTGTCTATTTACCTTCAATAGATGCAATATGATTTCTTCTTACAGTGGAGTAGAACTCCGCTATATATATATATATATATATATATATATATATATATATATATACTTACCAGAGCTTTTGGATTCATTCATCTAGTGAGGGGCATCAGGATTGGTTCCATAATTTAGCTATTGTAAATTGAGCTGTTATGAACATCGATTTTGCTGTGTCACTGTAATGTGCTGATTCTAACTCCTCTGGGAAATATCCAGAAGAGGGATAGCTGGGTCATACGGTAGATTCAACCCTAATTTT
>PVKS010041385.1:0-16049 GCA_004027875.1 Aplodontia rufa
TTACTATGTTTTATTTTTTCTACTTTGAATTGTATCCATTTGGACAGTACCTGAATAAATGAGAAGCTTCTATCATTGACCTGTGCAGGCCATTACTCAGTGGAGGCCATGTGTCCTCCTCCCATGTGGTGGCCCTGGTGGTGTCACACTGGGTGCTACCTTTCCTCATCCCCACGTGACTGTTCCCTGCTGTGCTCCTGATGACTTCTGCCTCAGAGCCCTTTCTTTTCTGTCCTCTGTATCTCACAGCCTCATCTCCTAAGCCCTTCCCTCCTCCTGACTCCTCCTCCCTGTCCTGTTTGGGTCCCAACTAGTCTTCCTCTCCCCGGAGCCCCTGGCCAGCCTTGGGCTCATGGCCTTATAGCTGCACAAGGGTTGCCTTGCTGCCACCCTTCCTGAGTGACCAGGCACAGCCGGTGCATGTGCTGGGGATCTTCCACCTCTTCTGCCAGGCCACAGGGGAGTTGTGGTCACCCCATTTGTTGTGTGGGTGGGGCCCTTTGTGTCTCCCAAGTCTCTGACTTTATCTCCCACTGCCTCCTGGCCCTGAGCTTGAACTCCAGCATGCTTTCATTGTGGCTCAAGCCAAAGATAAACTGTAGGCAGTCAGCATGAAGCTATTTCTGGTACACAGCAGGGGTCAGCCAGCTTTTGACCATAAAGGGCCAGATGTTAATTATTCCAGGCTTTGTGGGCCACAGGGTCTCTATCACAGACACTCAACTGTGCCTTATCCTCTCAAAGCAGCCATAGATATAGAAAGAGTGGGTGGGCCATATGCCCATAAAACTTTAATTACAAGTAGTAGCAGTGGGCCAGATTTGGACCAAACCCTGCAGCATGCCAACTTGTGGTATATAGGGATGCTTCAGTTTCTCTAACGTACTGGAGGTAGATAGGGCATTTGGAACCTCAGAAGGGTAGTTGTGTAAGTGACTCTTAGGATGATGTTTCCTCCCCCAACAGCTGGGACCACGGGTGTATGCCAACATGGCTGGAGGGTCGAGCTCTTTTTCTCAGTGCTGTAGGCTAAACCTGGACTTAGACACCTGCCCTTCAGTCAGGTATTTTACCTGAGGCATGCAGGATGGAAAAGCTCTTCATGTGGCTATGGGGTCTATATTCATTGGCAGAAGTGAAGACCTTCACAGACACTCAGGAACCTCCTTGGATGTAGGATGCTGAGGAAGTTTGACTTTGGGTCCATACAATGTGGTAAAGAACCCAGGGCTCCATCACTGACAAGGCCATTATGTGTTTAGCTGAGAGGTTCACAGGCTTGTGTTTCCTTATGGCCAGGTGTTAATGCACACACACTCTTGGGAGAGAACGAAAGATTGGGGGGGAAGAGGCCTTGCTGTAATCAACAGAAACCACTCCAGGAACATCACATGTGGAGAATTTGGTGTAGGGAGTTGATTACAAAGGTGAAAAAGGCTAGTGTCAAAATTGGCAGTTAGATTACCCCAACATGTAGGAGCTGCAGAAAGCCACTAGCAGCATAACCAGAAGGAAATGGCACTAGCCAGTCTCTCTTGCCAAGCTGCTGTGGCTGGGTTGACTTGCAGCCTACCTCTGCTGACATGAGGTCCTGGGCTAGATACAGGTTTCTTCCTTCAGAATTTCATGTCCTATTAGTCCTCAAAGGAGCAGACCTAACAGAAAGCTGGCTGTCCGGGATCTGGGAGAACTCTTGTGGCCTCGCAGTTGTCATCAGAAGTGTCCAGAGCATGGATGAGAGAAGGGAAATGAAGGAAACCAACCTGGAAGGGATGGACAAACCAAATCGGAAACTCAGGCCTCCAGTCATCCCTCTGCCCTCTGCTCACATGGTACTTTTTCTCTGCCCAGTAACATAGGGTCCCTTCAGTTCCCTTGTTCCACTGTGTACAAATTTGTGAAGTTCTTCCTGGGAAGGAGTGGCTGGCCTTGGTCCTGGGCAGAGCGGATCAAGGCAAGGGCAGGTTTGGCATGTGATGCACCCAGAGGGTCCCATTGATCTTCAGATGGAGTCCCACATAAAGCAGAGGAACCTGCGTGGCCTCTGGGAGTCAATGGAACTGTGCTCTGTGTTCTGCTTTAGTAAGCATCCACTGAGGAAGCTGCAGATGCTGTTACAGGTGAGACCTAGCATTCAGAGTTGGCAGTGTTCCTCAGGGGAGGTGGAAAGGGCTCCACACACTTCTTGAAACAAAGCTCAGGTGCTCTGAACACGGGTCAGTTTACGCTTCCCACAAAATAATTCCACCAACCTGCAATGGCATTTCCAACACCCCTGCACACTCCCCAACTCAGAGACACCCATCCCTACCTGGATCCCAAGGGATGGTACAAAGCACAATCTAAGACTCCCAGAAACATCATGCTACCCCTCAGGCTCTACCTCCTGCACCAACAAAGAGTGCCTTTCCTACTCTTATTGAGGCTATCCATATCGCCTCTGAACCCAGCACCTCTCCTGGCCTCCTCAGCCCTCTCCTAGCTTCACTCACATGCCCTCCCTCTACCTCTGGGCACACTGCAGGCCTTACTACCTGATGCTGGGACCAGCCTTACAGGACGGCAGCCCTGGATACTGGTGCACACAAGTGCAGGCTCAAACCAGGTCAACGCAGCCATGATTCCGGAGGCCAAATACATCCAGCGTCCACAAACAAGACACGTAGTCAGGGACAGCAGTGCAGCACACCAGGCCAGGTTTGGGAAGCCTCTTCCTCTATACATCACAACCTTGCATGGAAAGATGCTGTGTGAACAATCGAGGGACATTCCTGCCCCCTTGCAGGTACACCTTGCATAATCATGCAACGTGCCTCTGCTGCAGTAGCCCCTGCACCAACAACCACTGCCTGACCTTGTGTCCTCAATGCTCAAGCCATTCATCCCACACCCAGGAATGGTTCCTGGTCCCCGATGGCCTCCCCTGACCAGGAACCACATGCCCTCCCACATCCCTTACCCACACTGGATCTTCCCTACCTTTTGCTGAGGCTCTCCAAGACCCTGTAGGTATGCCGTTGGAAACCAGGTAGATCAAATTCGCCAACTGCAGGCCTGGTTGGGCCAGCCACATGCAAGGGGGACTGCCACCCTCTCAAGGCCACGGCCGGGAAATCTCACCAGTGAAGTATCAAGAAAGAGAATCCCGGTGTGCCGTCCCCCACTGCATCCAGTGTCAACATTCTGTTCTTCAGTTTTCCAGGACACTGAAGACAGCAGAAGCATGTCCTCTTCCATGCCGCCGGGTCGTCTTCTGAAGCCTCCTGGATAAAATCCCTCCACTTTCAAAAAGTGCTTGTTCCAAGGGCCCTGACTTGAGGGCCTAGGGCCCACTGGACATTAAAGGGTGTGGCCATAGGCCGGGCCACAGTGGCTTGGGGGAGGGGTGTGGCCTGTGATTGGCATGGGTTCCACACCCCTGTCTCAATGGAAAAAGGAGAATTCAGAACATCAATGCACACCCCCTTGATTGCACTCAGCATTTTAAATCATACACGCTACAGCGCTCAGAGATGCTCACAGTGTCTTTTGGGATATTAGTCCCTCAGGGTTCTCTGCAGTGCACAAAAGCTGTGCAGGTATCGGAGACTTTCAGGCTACTCAGAAGAGCCTGGCTGTAAGGTGGATTCAGGGAAGATGTTAGAAATAGGGGCAAACTTAGGAAAATGGTGCTTGGAGCTCAGACAGTGAGCCAAGAATCCCAGAAGCATTCGGGCCTGGACAGCAATGACAGGTGCACTGAGCAAGGCTGCGCCTAAGGCAGTGTTAAAGTTCACAGCCAACTTAGAGGAAGGAATTTCAATCTGATGAGAGACATGGATTCAATACTGGGTCCATACATTGGAGGTGAGTGCAGATGAGCACTGAGGGTGCCTGCTATGGACGGAAAGGGTAGCAGTGTGGGGTGGCCAAGTTCTGTGATTTTTGAAGAAGTTTGCAGCAGACTTGACCCAGAGAGACAAGGCCAAACTCAGAAAAGCGTTGGTTATTGGCTTACATCATTTCCTGAAAAAATTCTTGAACTCTCTCTTTTCATTTTCCGCATATTTGTGGAGTAAACACTCTTCCAAACATGCATTCAGGTATTGGACCCATTGGGAAACACATACCTGCATCGTGATCTCTATCTACTCCTGTTGAAGGTTTGCTTATCCTAACCACAAATCTTCTCTTGACACACTTCTGAACCACATTCGTTGTCATCTGTTCACGAAGTGTGTTCACCCACGTACATGCGGTCCCAGGACCAAGCAACAACTCTTGATTTCAAAACTTTCTCATCTCTCTTGTCCCACCTTTCCCATCTCAGTCTTTCCATGCATGATCACATACCTCCATGAAGAAAACAAAAGGTTGATGCATGTGTAGTTATTTTGTTTCACCCTGACACCACAAGCAGGTGCCACAGCTGCATCTTACAGTGGCCCCACAAATACCATCTTTTCTCTCCATCATCTCTTCCTCTCCATTTCAAACACTCACCTTACTCGCATACAATAGCACTGTTCCTTAGATTGCCTGGCTTGCACCCAGTGGACTTATACTCCTCAGGGATTTGCAAGCATGGAATTGCAACATCAAATCATGGCCAAAAATGGGGGCCTGGTGAATTTCTGAGAGCTTTCTGTTTTTGAACATGCATTCTGGTTGAGTATAATCAAAGTGCGAGGAAAAATTTCCTATGCCCTCAGGTTTTCTCTGGAAGGGTTGTGGTCGATCCTTGAGGAACATTCTGTCATGAACTAATTCCATTTCAAAGGTCTCTCCTGCTAATGCCATTACCTTGGTAATTCAGTCTTAACCATTCGAAAGTCCAGGGGCAAATGGTGAGATTCTCAGAACCTAAACCTTCGGAGACACCAGGCCTCCCTGCTTGGATTTCCTCCAAGGTATCTGCAGAGCCTTTGGCCAAGCTCCATGGCCAAGGAGCAGAGTTGGCTTGTGGAAAACACACCTTCATCTACACCGCCCTAGCTTGGGTCCCAGCATCAAAATTAACAAGTGTAATAAATGCACAGGAAAGTCAAATGAGCAATTGTGTTCCATCTTCCAATGAAGGATGAGTAAGAACTAAGACTAATGATCATCAAAGTTGGTGGATATTCCACCTACATGCTTATAGGAAAATCCTCTGTTTTGCCACAATCAAAAGTTTGCTGAAGTCACTGAAATGGAAAGAGAGAGAAAAAAAAGACAACCACTTAGCAGACTCAATTTTTTATGGATCTCCCACATTTTTAAGGCAAACTGAATGGACTCAGAGGCCTTGAGCCTGAATACATATTGCACACAGGATACCGCATATCATCACCAAAATATCATGTTGCACACCGTGGCGACATATAGCAGCGGAGGGACCTTTGTTTATGGGTCAAAATGGAAAGAATGAACAAGAAAAAGGTAAGGTTACAAAAAGGCTTTAGGGCCACATTTTGATCGTTCAGCTCAAGGAATCCTGAGCTGTGTAGAAGCACACATTTTTGCGCTTTCCCCACACACTGACACACACTATATCTAAAATTAAATCATTACCTATCTTTGAAATAAGAAAAGGTAAAAAGTCAAAATCACCATGATTTAGAAATACATTTTAATACAGTCACACACCTACCAATAAGAGGATATGGGCTTTGGTAAAATGTAAGGAGTACTACAAACTCTCTATATTAAAAATGCAATTCAAGCCTTCAACACATTTCTTGAAAACAATGTTCAGATGCCCTGGAAACCAGTCTCTTCACGCTTCCCACAAAATACTTCAACCAAAATGCAATGGCCTTTCCAACACCCATGCACACTCCCCAACTCAGAGACACCCATCCCTACCTGGATTCCAATGGATGGTACCAAGCACAAACTAAGACTCCCAGAAATATCATTCTACCCCTCAGTCTCTACCTCCTGCACCAACAAAGAGTGCCTCTATTACTCTAATTGAGGCTATCTATATCGCCTCTGAACCCAGCACCTCTCCTGGCCTCCTCAGCCCTCTCCTAGCTTCACTCACATGCCATTCCTCTACCTGTGGGCACACTGCAGGCCTCACTACTTGATGTTGGGACCAGCATTACAGGACGGCAGCCCTGGCTACTGGCGCACACAAGTCCAAGCTCAAACCAGGTCAATGCAGCCATGATTCCGGAGGCCAAAAACATCCAGCGTCCACAAATAAGACACGGAGTCAGGGACAGCAGTGCAGCACACCAGGCCAGGTTTGGGATGCCTCTTCCTCTATACATCACAACCTTGCATGGAAAGCTGTTGTGTGAACAATCGAGGGCCATTCCTGCCCCCTTGCAGGTACACCTTGCAAAATCATGCAACATGCCTCTGCTGCAGTAGCCCCTGCACCAACAACCACTGCCTGACCTTGTGTCATCAATGTTCAAGCCATTCATCCCACACCCAGCAACTGCTCCTGGTCCCCGAAGGCCTCCCCTGACCATTAACCACATGCCCTCCCCCATCCCTTGCACCAATGGATCTTCCCTACCTTTTGCTGAGGCTCCCCAAGACACTGTAGGTCTGCCGTTGGAAGCCAGGTAGATCAAATTCGCCAACTGCAGGCCTGGTTGTGCCAGCCACATGCAAGGGGGACTGCCACCCTCGCAAGGCCACGGCCAGGAATATTGGAAAACTAACCAGTGAAGTAAGAAGAAAGAGGATCCCAGTGTGCCATCCCCCACTGCATCCAGTGTCAACATTCTGTTCTTCAGTTTTTCTGGACACTGAGGACAGCAGAAGCATGTCTTCTTCCATGCTGCCGGGACTTCTTCTAAGCTTCCTGGATGAAATCCCTCCACTTTCAAAAAGTGCTTGTTCCACGTGCCCTGACTTGATGGCTTAGGGCCCACTGGATATTTGAGAGTGTGGCCATGGTCAGGGCCACAGTGCCTTGGGGCGAGGGGTATGGCCTGGGATTGGCATGGGTTTCACATCCCTGTCTCAATGGAAAAAGGAGAAATCAGAACATCAATGCACACCCCCTTGATTGCACTCAGCATTTTAAATCATACACGCTACAGCGCTCAGAGATGCTCACAGTGTCTTTTGGGATATTAGTCCCTCAGGGTTCTCTGCAGGGCACAAAAGCTGTGCAGGTATCAGAGACTTTCAGGCTACTCAGTAGAGCCTGGCTGTAAGGCGGATTCAGGGAAGATGGAAGAAATGGGGGAAACTTACGAAAGTGGTGCTTGGAGTTCAGACAGGGAACCAAGAATCCCAGAAGCATTGGGGCGTGGACAGCAATGACAGGTGCACTGAGCAAGGCTGTGATTAAGGCAGTGTTGAAGTTCACAGCCAACTTAGAGAAAGGAATTTCAATCTGATGAGAGACATGGATTCAATACTGTGTCCATACATTGGAGGTGAGTGCAAATGAGCACTGAGGGTGCCTGCTATGGATGGATAGTGAAACAGTGCGGTGTGGTAATGTTCTGTGATTTTTGAAGAAGATTGCAGCAGACATGACCCAGAGAGACCAGGTCAAACTCAGAAAAGACTGGAAAAGACTGTGGTTATTGGCTTACATCATTTCCTGAGAAAATTCTTTAACTCTCTCTTTTCATTATCCACATATTTGTGGAGTAAACACTCTTCCAAACATGCATTCAGGTATTGGACCCATTGGGAAACACACACCTGCATCGTGATCTCTATCTACTCCTGTTGAAATTTTGCTTATTCTAACGACAAATCTTCTCTTCACACACTTCTGCACCACATCCACTGTCATCTGTTCACGAATTGTGTTCACCCATGTACCTGTGGTCCCAGGACCAAGCCACAACTCTTGATTTCAAAACTTTCTCATCTCTCTTGACCCACCTTTCCCATCTCAGTCTTTCCATGCATGATCACATACCTCCATGAAGAAAACAAAAGGTTGATGCATGTGTAATTACTTTGTTTCACCCTGACACCAGCAGCAGTTGTCACAACTGCATCTTCCCATGGCCCCACAAATCCTATCTCTTCTCTCCATCATCACTTACTCTCCATTTCAAACACTCACATCACTCGCTGGCAATAGGACTGTTCCTCAGATTTCCTGGCTTGCACCCAGTGGACATTTACTCCTCAGGGATTTCCAAGAAGGGAATTGCAACATCAAATCATGGCCAGAAAAGGGGCCCAGGTGAATTTCTGTGAGCTTTCTGTTTTTGAACATGCATTCTGGTTGAATATAATCAAAGTGCGAGGAAAAACTTCCTATGCCCTCAGGTTTTTTCTGGAAGGGTTGTGGTCGATCCTTGAGGGACATTCTGTCATGAACTAACTCCATTTCAAAGGTTCCTCCTGCTAATGCCATTATCTTGGTAATGAAGTCTTCACCATTTGAAAGACCCAGGGCAAATGGTGAGATTCTCAGAAACTAAACCTTCGGAGACACCACACTTCCCTGCTTGGATTTCCTCCAAGGTCTGCAGAGCCTTTGGCCAATCTCCATGGCCAAGGAGCAGAGCTGGCTTGTAGAAAACACACCTCCAGCTACACCTCCCTGGCTTGTGTCCCAGCATCAAAATTAATAAGTGTGATAAATGCACAGGAAAGTCAAATGAGCAATTGTGTTCCACCTTCCAATGAAGGATGAGTAAGAACTCAGACTAATGATCATTACAGTTAGTGAATATTCCACGTATATGCATTTAGGAAAATCCTCTGTTTTGCCAAAATCAAAAGTTTGCTGAAGTCACTCAAATGGATACAGACAGAAAAAAAGACAACCACTTAGCAGACTCGGTTTTTTATGGATCTCCCACAATTTTAAGGCAAACTCAACGGACTCAGAGGCCTTGAGCCTTAATACATGTTGCATACAGGATATCGCATATCATCACCAAAAATACCATGTTGCAAACCATGGCAACATATAGCAGTGGAGGGACCTCTGTTTATGGGTCAAAATGGAAAGAATGAAGAAGAAAAAGTAGGGTTACAAAAAGTCTTTGAGGCCACATTTTGATCGTTAAGCTCAAGGAATCCTGAGCTGTGTAGAAGCACACGCTTTTGCACGTTCCTCCACACACTCACACACCCTATATCTAAGATTAAATCATTACGTAACTTTGAAATAAGTAAAAATAAAATGTCAAAATCACTATGAATTAGAAATACAGTTTAATACAGTCACACACCTACCAATAGGAGGATATGGGCTTTGGTAAAATGTAAGGAGTAGTACATGCTCTCTATATTAAAAATGCATTTCAAGCATTCAACATATTTCTTGAAAACAATGTTCAGGTGCCCTGGAAATCAGTCTCTTCACGCTTCCCACAAAATACTTCAACCAAAATGCAATGGCCTTTCCAACACCACTGCACACTCCCCAACTCAGAGACACACATCCCTACCTGGATCCCAAGGGATGGTACCAAGCACAAACTAAGACTCCCAGAAATATCATGCTACCCCTCAGTCTCTACCTCCTGCACCAACAAAGAATGCCTCTCTTACTCTTATTGAGGCTATCCATACCACCTCTGAACCCAGCACCTCTCCTGGCCTCCTCAGCCCTCTCCTAGCTTCACTCACATGCCCTTCCTCTACCTGTGGGCACACTGCAGGCCTCACTACTTGATGTTGGGACCAGCATTACAGGACGGCAGCCCTGGCTACTGGCGCACACAAGTCCAGGCTCAAACCAGGTCAACGCAGCCATGATTTCGGAGTCCAAAAACATCCAGCGTCCACAAATAAGACACGGAGTCAGGGACAGCAGTGCAGCACACCAGGCCAGGTTTGGGATGCCTCTTCCTCTATACATCCCAATCTTGCATGGAAAGCTGCTGTGTGAACAATCAAGGGTCATTCCTGCCCCCTTGTAGTTACACCTTGCAAAATCATGCAACATGCCTCTGCTGCAGTAGCTCCTGCACCAACAACCACTGCCTGACCTTGTGTCATCAATGCTCAAGCCATTCATCCCACACCCAGCAACTGCTCCCAGTCCCCGAAGGCCTCCCCTGACCATTAACCACATACCCTCCCCCATCCCTTGCCCACACTGGAGCTACCCTACCTTTTGCCGAGGCTCCCCAAGACCCTTTAGGTCTGCCGTTGGAAGCCAAGTAGATCAAATTCGCCAACTGCAGGCCTGGTTGGGCCAGCCACATTCAAGCTGGACTGTCACCCTCTCAAGGCAACGGCCGGGAACATTGGAAAACTCACCAGTGAAGTAACAAGAAAGAGGATCCCGGTGTGCCCTCCCCCACTGCATCCAGTGTCAACATTCTGTTCTACAGTTTTCCAGGACACTGAGGACAGCAGAAGCATGTCCTCTTCCATGCAGCCGGGTCTTCTTCTGAAGCCTCCTGGATGAAATCCCTCCACTTTCAAAAAGTGCTTGTTCCAAGGGCCCTGACTTGAGGGCCTAGGGCCCACTGGACATCTGAGAGTGTGGCCATGGGCGGGGCCACAGTGTCTGGGTTTGAGGGGTATGGCCTGGGAGTGGCATGGGTTCCACACCCCTGTTTCAATTGAAAAAGGAGAAATCAGAACATCAAAGCACACCCCCTTGATTGCACTCAGCTTTTTATATCATACACGCTACAGCGCTCAGAGATGCTCACAGTGTCTTTAGGGATATTCGCCCCTCAGGGTTCTCTGCAGGGCACAAAAGCTGTGCAGGTATCGGAGACTTTCAGGTTACTCAGAAGAGCCTGGCTGTAAGGCGGATTCAGGGAAGATGGAAGAAATGGGGGAAACTTATGAAAGTGGTGCTTGGAGCTCAGACAGGGAGCCAAGAATCCCAGAAGCATTGGGGCCTGGACAGCAATGATAGGTGCACTGAGCAAGTATTCGCCTAAGGCAGTGTTGAGGTTCACAGCCAACTTAGAGGAAGGAATTTCAATCTGATGAGAGACATGGATTCAATACTGGGTCCATACATTGGAGGTGAGTGCAGATGAGCACTGAGGGCGCCTGCCATGGATGGAAAGGGAAACAGTGCGGAGTGGGCAAATTCTGTGATTTTTGAAGAAGTTTACAGCAGACAAGACCCAGAGAGACCAGGCCAACCTCAGAAAAGACTGTGGTTATTGGCTTACACCTTTTCCTGAAAAAATTCTTGAACTCTCTCTTTTCATTATCCGCATATTTGTGGAGTAAACACTCTTCCAAACATGCATCCAGCTATTGGACCCATTGGGAAACACACACATGCATCGTGATCTCTATCTACTCCTGTTGAAGGTTTGCTTATCCTAACCACAAATCTTCTCTTGACACACTTCTGAACCACATTCGTTGTCATCTGTTCACGAATTGTTTTCACCCACGTACCTGTGGTCCCAGGACCAAGCCACAACTCTTAATTTCAAAACTTTCTCATCTCTCTTGACCCACCTTTCCCATCTCAGTCTTTCCATGCATGATCACATACCTCCATGAAGGAAACAAAAGGTTGATGCATGTGTAGTTACTTTGTTTCACCCTGACACCAGCAGCAGGTGCCACAGCTGCATCTTCTAGTGGCCCCACAAATCCTATCTCTTCTCTCCATCGTCACTTACTCTCCATTTCAAACACTCACATCACTCGCTGGCAATAGCACTGTTCCTTAGATTGCCTTGCTTGCACCCAGTGGACATTTACTCCTCAGAAATTTGCAAGCATGGAATTGCAACATCAAATCATGGCCAAAAATGGGGGCCTGGTGAATTTCTGTGAGCTTTCTGTTTTTGAACATGCATGCTGGTTGAGTATAATCAAAGTGCCAGTAAAAATTTCCTATGCCCTCAGTTTTTTTCTGGAAGGGTTGTGATCGATCCTTGAGGGACATTCTGTCATGAACTAACTCCATTTCAAAGGTTCCTCCTGCTAATGCCATTACCTTGGTAATTCAGTCTTAACCATTCGACAGTCCAGGGGCAAATGGTGAGATTCTCAGAACCTAAACCTTCGGAGACACCAGGCCTCCCTGCTTGGATTTCCTCCGAGATATCTGCAGAGTCTTTGGCCAATCTCCATGGCCAAGGAGCAGAGTTGGCTTGTGGAAAACACACCTTCAGCTACACCGCCCTAGCTTGGGTCCCAGCATCAAAATTAACAAGTGTGATAAATGCACAGGAAAGTCAATGAGCAATTGTGTTCCATCTTCCAATGAAAGATGAGTAAGAACTAAGACTAAAGATCATTACAGTTGGTGAATATTCCACGTATATGCATATAGGAAAATCCTCTGTTTTGCCAAAATCAAAAGTTTGCTAAAGTCACTCAAATGGATACAGACAGAAAAAAAAAGACAACCACTTAGCAGACTCGGTTTTTTATGTATCTCCCACAATTTTAAGGCAAACTCAACGGACTCAGAGGTCTTGAGCCTGAATACATATTGCACAGAATACCACATATCGTCACCAAAATGTCATGTTGCACACCGTGCCGACATATAGCAGTGGAGGGACCACTATTTATGGGTCAAAATGGAAAGAATGAACAGGAAAATGTAGGGTTACAGAAAGTCTTTAGGGCCACATTTTGATCGTTCAGCTCAAGGAATCCTGAGCTGTGTAGAAGCACACAATTTTGCGCATTTCCCCACACACTGACACATACTAAATCTAAGATTAAATCATTACCTATCTTTGAAATAAGTAAAGGTAAAAAGTCAAAATCACCATGAATTAGAAATACATTTTAATACAGTCACACTCCTATCATTCAGAAGATATGGGCTTTGGTAAAATGTAAGGAGTACTACATGCTCTCTATATTAAAAATGCAATTCAAGCATTCAACACATTTCTTGAAAACAATGCTCAGGTGCCCTGGACACTGGTCTCTTTACGCTTCCCACAATATACTTTAACCAAACTGCAAATGCCTTTCCAACACCCCTGCACACTCCCCAGCTCAGAGACACACATCCCTATCTGTATCCCAAGGGAAGGTACCAAGCACAAACTAAGAGTCCCAGAAACATCATGCTACCCCTCAATCTCTATCTCCTGCACCAACAAAGAGTGCCTTTCCTACTCTTATTGAGGCTATCCATATCGCCTCTGAACCCAGCACCTCTCCTGGCCTTCTCAGCCCTCTCCTAGCTTCACTCACATGCCCTCCCTCTACCTCTGGTAACACTGCAGGCCTCACTACCTGATGCTGGGACCAGCCTCATAGGACGACAGCCCTGGCTACTGGCACACACAGTCCAGGCTCAAACAGGGCAACATAGCCATGCTACAGGAGGCCAAAAATTTCCAGCATACACAAATAAGACACGGAGTCAGGGACAGCAGTGCAGCACACCAGTCCAGGTTTGGGATGCCTCTTCCTCTCTACATCAGAACCTTGCATGGAAAGCTGCTATGTGAACAACAAAAGGCCATTCCTGCCCCGTTGCAGGTACACCTTGCAAAATCATGCAATGTGCCACTGCTGCTGTAGCCCCTGCACCAACAACCACTGCCTGACCTTGTGTCCTCAATTCTGAAGCCATTCATCCCACACCCAGGAATGGTTCCTGGTCCCCGAAGGCCTCCCCTGACCAGGAACCACATGCCCTCCCCCATCCGTTGCCCACACTGGAGCTTCCCCACCTCTTGCCAAGGCTCCCCAATACTCTGTAGGTCTACCGTTGGAAGCCAGGTAGGTCAAATTCACAAACTGCAGGCCTGTTTGTGCCAGGCACATTCAAGCTGGACTGCCACCATCGCAAGGCCACGGCCGGGAACATTGGAAAACTCACCAGTGAAGTAACAAGAAAGAGGATCCCGGTGTGCCCTCCCCCACTGCATCCAGTGTCAACATTCTGTTCTTTAGTTTTCCGGGACACTGAGGACAGCAGAAGCATGTCCTCTTCCATGCAGCCGGGTCTTCTTCTGAAGCCTCCTGGATGAAATTCCTCCACTTTCAAAAACAGCTTGTTCTACTATGCCCTGATTAGAGGGCCTAGGGACAACTGAACATCCGATGGTGTGGCCATGGGCGGGGCCACAGTGGCTTGGGGCGAGGGGTGAGGCCTGTGACTGGCATGGGTTCCACCCCCTGTCTCAATGGAAAAAGGAGAAATCAGAACATCAATGCACACCCCCTTGATTGCTCTCAGCTTTTTAAGTCACACACGCTACAACACTCAGAGATGCTCACAGTGTCTTTTGGGATAGTTGCCCCTCAGGGTTCTCTGCAGGGCACAAAAGCTGTGCAGGTATCGTGACTTTCAGGCTACGAAGAAGGTCATTCTGTAAGGCGGATTCAGGGAAGTTGTTAGAAATGGGAGCAAACTTAGGAAAGTGGTGCTTGGAGCTCAGACAGTGAGCCAAGAATCCCAGAAGCATTGGGGCCTGGACAGCAATGACAGGTGCACTGAGCAAGGCTGCGCCTAAGGCAGTGTTGAAGTTCACAGCCAACTTAGAGGAAGGAATTTCAATCTGATGAGAGACATGGATTCCATACTGGGTCCATACATTGGAGGTGAGTGCAGATGAGCACTGAGGGTGCCTGCTATGGACGGAAAGGGAAGCAGTGCAGAGTGGCCATGTTCTGTGATTTGTGCAGCATTTTGCAGCAGAATAGACCCAGAGAGACCAGGCCAAACTCAGAAAAGACCATGGTGCTTGGTTTACATCATTTCCTGAAAAAATTCTTGAACTCCCTCTTTTCATTATTTGCTTATTTATGGAGTAAACATTCTTCCAAACATGCATTCAGATATTGGACCCATTGGGAAACACACACCTGCATTGTGATCTCTATCTACTCCTGTTGAATGTTTGGCTATCCTAACGACAAATCTTCTTTTGACACTCTTCTAAACCACATCCGTTGTTATGTCTCCACGTAGTGTGTTCACCCATGAACCTGCGGTCCCAGGACCAAGCCACAGCTCTAGGTTTCAAAACTTTCTCATCTCTCTTGTCCCACCTTTACCATCTCAGCCTTTCCATGCATGATCACATAACTCCATGAAGAAAACAAAAGGTTGATGCATGTGTAGTTACTTTGTTTCATCCTGACACCACCAGCAGGTGCCACAGCTGCATCTTCCAGTGGCCCCACAAATTCCATCTTTCCTCTCCATCATCTCTTACTCTCCATTTGAAACACTCCCCTCACGCTCGTGCAAGAGCGCTGTTCCTTAGATTGCCTGGCTTGCAACCAGTGGACAATTACTCCTCAGGGATTTGCAAGCAGGGAATTGCAACATCAAATCATGGCCAGAAATGGGTGCCTGGTGAATTTCTGTGAGCTTTCTGTTTTTGAACATGCATGCTGCTTGAGTATAATCAAAGTGCAAGGAAAAACTTCTTATGCCCTCAGTTTTCTTCTGGAAGGGTTGTGGTCGATCCATGAAGGACATTCTTTCATCAACTAACTCCATTTCAAAGGTTCCTCCTGCTAATGCCATTACCTTGTTAAGTGTTAAGCATTTGGAAAACCTGGTTCAAATGGTGAGATTCTCAGAACCTAAACCTTCTGAGACACCAGGCCTCCCAGCTTGGATTTCCTCCGAGATATCTGCAGAGACTTTGCCAAGCTCCATGGCCAAGGGGCAGAGTTGGCTTGAGGAAAACACACCTGCAGATACACCTCCCTCGCTTCTTTCCCAGCATCAAAATTAACAAGTGAGATACCTTGAAGGCATTCAAATACAAATATGACCTCACTTCAATCAAGAATACATATGGACAATCTGCTGAATCTTTCTCAAAATGATGGGTTGGAAAAATGTCCTTTCAGTACAAATTAACGAATACAAACACACATTTTACAGTTAACAAATATTTAGTAACTCTTCATGCTTTAAATTATAATGTGACATCATTGCCTCTTTTAAGGAAGACTCTTATGTAAAAATATTCACTGAGGTGCAAAACAATAAATATATAAGTGTGCCTTTCAAAGGTCTGATATTCAAAGTCAAGTTTAAATGGCTTATACATAAATAACATTATACCTGTAAGTATATAAAAATGAAATGCATGTTTTTTTATCCCAAAGACTGAGGAATACTGTGGTGATTGAGAACTCAAGATTCACATACATATATTGAAAGACCTCGAGAAAAACTGAATGAAAAAGAAAAGAATTAAAGGACTTAAAAA
>PVKS010041386.1:0-16048 GCA_004027875.1 Aplodontia rufa
CAAACCCCAGCACCATGTACACAATGAAGTATTGGAGCAACGAAAGCCACATGAAAAACTAAATAAAATTGATTCTCTTTCTCTCTCTCACTTGTCCCTCTCTTTCTTTAAAAAAAAAAAAAAGGCAGTTGAAAAGGAATTTCCCTCTCATTTCCAAGTCATACTTCCCCTCCCAGAATATGATTGTTATTATTTTTCTAGAAATATTCTAAACATACCTAAACAATTATATATACATTTCCCAGTTTTACACAAGTGGTAGTATGTACATTGTACATTGTGTTTGTTTTTTCACTTAGCAGTGTATCTTGGAGTTACTGTATATACATATGTGGAGAGTTTTATCAGTGTATAATTACTTCTTTTTGCTACTAAATATTTCTCTATATACCACAATTCAGACATTCCCCAGCTGTTGGATATTTAGGCTGTTTCTAACTTTCCTCTATTAGAAAGAGTGCTATATTGACTAGATAAATCATTACACTTCTGTGTGAACATATCTCCAGATGATTATTGCCAGTTTGTGTTCTGTGAAGGTTGTATATTGACTGGTTGGGAAATGACCAAAAAAAAAAAAAAAAAGAATGTGAGAGGTTAAAGATGTGAAGAAGTAATAGTGACCAAGAATGACTGTAGTAGGAAAGATATTAGGATAAGCATAAGCCTACAGCTAAGATCAAGGAGAGAATGAGAAGATTTTATGGTGTGTGTATACGTGGAACTTGTGATTAAAATATACTAATGAATTAATTTTATAAAATCTTAAAGTTTTTAGTCTTAAGTCTATATTGAACTTATTTAAACACATTTTAATGTGATACCTTATGATGAATGCCTAATTTCTTTAAAATACTCTTGCTATTTTCATTTCAGATATATGTTTAACATTTATTGACCAAGGTCTTGTGTTCTCATGTGTAACTGTTTTTTACTTGAATTGTCTCTCTATCTGTTGTTGTTTTTTGTTTGTTTGTTTTTTTCCCTTAGCCCTGGAAGAAAACGGGACTTTTCCCCTGTTCCTTGGAGTCAGTACTTTGAGTCCATGGAAGATGTGGAAGTAGAAAATGAAACTGGCAAGGATATATCCTCTACAAAGTGATTTATTCATTAGTAACCTTATAATGTTGTCTAAATTAGAAGACTTGTATATCTAAAAAGTTCTTTTTTTTCCCTGTTGTTTATTTCATTTTATTCTCCACCCATTCTTTCTATAGCATGGACTGTTACCTGTAGGTCATTGCCAGTATTCTTTGCTAAATTGTCTAATATATGTGGAAGGGATTAGGAGTTAAATTTTGGAAACTGTTACATCTCTCAGGGGTCCAGGAGAAGGTTTCATGAATCAAATGAGTTGAACTGGTTTAGTTTCTTTAAATCAGGGACTACATCCTCATTTGGACAAAGGGAATAATTTTGTTTGTCATTTTTAAAAAATGGTCTTATTAGCTGCAAATTTCAAAAACAGATGGGTGGTATCTCAGGAACATCAATTTAAGTTTCTTTTAAGTTTGAAAGTATGCAGTTTTGTTAGCAGCCTGGTGTTCCCTGGATCTTTTTAGTCAGTATTATGCCTAAGTAATAAAAAACTTAAATGAGTAAAAACTAAAACATTTTATCTTTAACTATTCATACACTTTTCGAGTTTACAAGAGTGGTTCAGAGGGTCCAGTCCTGCTCCTTCTGCATGGAGGAGGCCATTCTGCCCTTTCCTGGGCTGTGTTCACGGTAAGTAAGTTATTGATAGAAGTTGATGTTAATGCAATCATTGTTTACTTCCAGATAAATTCGACTACCCCAATTCTTTCTGTGCTCATGGATGGAGTGATTTACAAATATTTTTCATAGTAGGTTCAAGACCCCCTGTTCTTTTTTATTTTTTTAAATTTTGAATCAGGGTCTTGTTAGGTTGCTTAGGCTAGCCTTGAACTTGTGATCCTCCTGTCTCAGTTTCCCACACCACTGGGGCATATACTACCTGGCTAGATCACCTGTTCGTTCGTTCTTTCTTTCTTTCTTTCTTTCTTTCTTTATTTTCAGGGCTGAGGACCCAACTCAGGGCCTTGTGCATCCTAGGCAAGTGCTCTGCCACTGAGCTAAATCCCCAACCCCTCACCTGTTCTTTAAACCAGAGGTGTAAGATGGGCCTTAATGCCTTCAAATAGTTTATTAAATTGTGTGTGTGTGCATGCATGCATGCATATGCATTTGGGGAATGGAATTTGTGCCTTCTCAAAAAAATGGGTGTCTGTATCTCAATAATTTAAGTAATGGATAAAAGTAGACATGTTTTTTAGGTACTTTAGATAATGTATTTCAGTTTGTTTCTTTCATAGAGTCTGCATGGTATGTTGCACATGGAGATGTCTCAAATAATTAGAAAATGTTTGTTCTTTTTTAAAAAATGATGCTTTTTATTTTTATGGTGCTTGTGAGCTCAGAGGAAGTAAAAACACGTTTGACTAATGGTACTGTGATCAAGAGTAGAGGATATGTATCTGTGTGAGCCCTGCAAGTTCTAATTCTTCCTAATATCCTCAGCTCTGGAGTGGGGCAGCCCATGTTCTAGGAGAGATACTTTTTTTTTTAAAGAGAGAAAGAGCATCAGTTTTATTTATTTTTTCATGTGGCTTTCATTGCTCTGACACTTCATTGTGTACGTGGTGCTGGGGAGTTTGAACCCACGTCCTTGCACATGCCAGGCAAGTGCTTTCACTGCTGAGCCATCGCTCCAGCCCATAGGAGAGATACGTCTAAGGAAAATAATACTAATATCTGTGTCTGAAGGAAGTTGTCATCTCTTCTTGTTTACATCAAACAGATATACATACTTCTTCTATTTACCACTAGAGGCTAAAGGACAGGAATTAGGAGCAAGAAGGAATGCAGCACTAGATACTTGGAGCTAGATGGCTATGGAATTGAGGAAAGCCCTGAACATATAATTTTGTTCTTGGAAGGAGGGATTATTGGAATTAAGTACAAAACCACTTCCACAGATTATTTGTTTGTTTATTTTTAAAGAAAGAGGGACAGAGGCTGGAGCAGTGGCTCAGCAGTTACGGTGCTTGCCTAGCATACGTGAGTACGGATGGGGGTTCAAACCCCAGCACCACTTACATAACGAAGTGTTTGAGCAATGAAAGCCACATGCAAAACTAAATAAAATTGATTCTGTCTCTCTCTCTCTCTCTCTCTCTCTCTCACTCTTACTGTCCCTCTCTCTTTAAAAAAGAAAAGAAAGAAAGAGGGACAGTGAGAGAGAGAGAGAGAGAATCAATTTTATTTAGTTTTTCATATGGCTTCTGTTGTTCCGACATTTCATTGTGTACATGGTCCTGGGGTTTGAACCTGTGTCCTTGTGTATGCTAGGCTATCACCACCAAGACACCTCTTCAGCCCTCACAGGTCATTTATTAAACCATAAATTCCTTGAAAACAGGGATAATGCTTTATTACTTTTTTGTTTTCCAAATGCCTCTAATAGTTCTTGACACATATACACTTATTTTACAGTCATTGAATGGTGGGCTCTTGTCTTATTATATCCTTCTTTTATTATAGGATAAGCTATATGATTTTGCCCCATAAATACCAGACTGTCACATGTCTCTAGACCTTTGCTGCCTAATAGAAATAGAATCAAAACCACATGCATAGTTTTAAATTTTTCTGATAGACTTATTAAATAAGTACAAAGAAACAGGTGAAATTAATAATTTTTATTTAACATGTTGTTTACAGAGTATCATTTCAACAGGTAATCAATATAAAAATTAGTATTGACATGTGTATTAGTTTGGTTTTTGTAGCCAACAGCACAATACTGCAGACTAGATGAGTTATTTAAAAAGTTAATTTAGGGGCTAGAGTGGTAGCTCAGCAATATCGCATTTGCCTGGCATGCGCAAGGACCTGGGTTCAAACCCTAGTACCACATATATAAGTAACTGTCAAGGCAACAAAAACCAGATGAAAAACTAAGTAAAGTTGATTCTCTTTCACTCTCCTTCTTAAAAAAAAGGAAAAAAATTAATTTGGCTCAGTTCTGAAGATGCAAAATAGAAGGGTCACATCTTAATAGCCTTCTTATTGGCAGAGTCCTGAGGTGGCAAAGGAAGGACATCACATGCCATGAGATAGGAAGTACACATGTATATATGTGTGTGTGTCTGGTCTCTCTTCCTGTTGTAAAGCCACCAGGATTCAATCAGGGGAATCCACTGTAATGATTTTATCTAATCCTAATCATTTTCAAGAGGATCTACTTCTAAACACTTGGTCACATTAAATTTTCACACTCTTAATACCTCAAAGTAGAGATTGAATTTCAAACGTGAAGCCTTGCGGGGGGACATTCAAACCATATCCAAACCATAGCAACACATTTTACATACTTTTTCATATTGCCTTTGAAATTCAGTGTGTATTTTATATAGCACACCTCAGATTCTTGGAGACAAAGACCATTGGCTTATTTATGCCTGCTACATAGTATATGCTCAAGGGATGTTTGTGCATGAATGAGTAACAGCTACATGTGCTTGCTTCTAATGTAACCAGTTATAGTCATAAATGCACTCTGTTACCCTGAATCAAGGTCAGAGCCACCAGAAATGACTGTCATTGGACAGTTAGCACATTATAGGCATTGAGGAAAAGAGATGGGTGACTGGGTAGAAGAAAGAGGTATCATCTTAATTGTCATGTCATATCCACACGACTGCATTGTAACTTGCTCGAGATAGTGACTCCAGCTCAGCCTTCTAAGAAATTTGGCAAAAAGTAATGAGTGAATGGGAAAAGCTTTATTCCATGTCTAGTACTTAACCTAGATCATAAGATTTTGTAATATTTTAATGAGAATTATATATGTAGACCACAGCTAGAATCACTGTGTTCTTTGAACTTTAGAGCAGCTACCTAGGACTCTAGTGTCAAATAGAGCTAATGTTATCCATTTGAACCTTCAGGGTCCATAGAGGGAAGGGGATAAGGTTAGAACAGATTTTCCACAAAACAGTTATTACTTTTGATAGTAAGGGAAGAACATGGAAGTAGGAGTGAGATATGATTTCTATCCCTGATTTTACCAATACTAGTAGTACATCCTTAAGGGAAACTACTTAAATCACTACTCTCTAAATATAGTCTCTGTATATTTCAAGGTTTCTATAAATATTATGTAAAATGATTAAGCTTTTTGTAAATTATAATAATCTTATGCAAATATTCTAATCTATTTATTGATGTGTATTGATATAAGATATTTTTAATTCCACAGATAGGAACAATGAAATAACATAGGAAGTGCCTGGCACATATATGAGGTGATTGATGCATAGCTGCTAATATTAATATGTGTTATCATTACAGAAGATGTGTATCTCAAGTTTTATCGAAATGTATTCTACAGGTTATTATAAATTCCTTTAGGAATTAATGAAATAGATATTTTGTGGTGAAATGAGTTTGAGAAATATTGCATATATAGGTTGAGCATCCCTGATCCAAGAATCTGAAATGCTCCAAAATTAAAACTTTTGAGTATCATGTCAAGCATTCAAAAATTTTTGGATTTTGGATTTTAGGATTGATGTGAAACAGTAGTCTGTGTGAATATTCTAAAATCTGAAAAAGTCCAAAAATCTGAAATACTTCTGGTTCGAAGCATTTCAGATAAGTGATAATCAACCCGGAATATTCTTCTCTAACTTCTCTCTTGGAAACTCACCCTACATGATAGTATAATATTAAATGCTTTGGGATGTTTTTAAATCTTCTTAATTTTAATGGAATCTTCTAAATGTATTTGACCACTCAGTTCCTTTTTCTAAAATACCTATTAGCATCCCACTTTGGAACTTTGTTACAGATAAATCATTTTATGCCAGTTGCTGGTACCTGGTATAACCAAGAGAATTCCCTGCCACTAAGTTTAATAGCTTGGACTTATGACAGCTTCAGTTTACCTATCTTTTTTTATTGTTATTGTTCCTGACAATGCACCAGTGTACTGAATGATTTTATATGTGGTAGTGGTTTGAAAATAAAAATGGCTATGCAGAAGTTAGTACACTAGCAATTGACTTGACTTCAAAGGTCAGAATTCCTCACATCTCGGAATATATCTGTGGATCTAGAAAGTAGTTAAGGTGTACAGCAGCTATAGTAAACAGCAGGAATAAACCCAAGCACCTTATAATCATGAGACAGGATTTCCCCCAGACCTTCACCCAGATGGTAGCTGGTAAAATAAGGCAATGAATAGCAGCAGGCAGGCACTAGCAGAACTGGAGAACAGCATACTGAACCAGAAGAGGTGAGCACCATGATAAATATTTATAATGCTAGAACGAGATCCTTTAGAGCAGAGAGTGTGCCTTATTCTTATATTCTAGCACACAGGGCCTGTCATGAAGTTGGTACCTTGAATAAGTTGATACCATCCCTGAACAATTAATAAACAGTTAAATTTTGTTTACTCTATTTGTTTAAGAAAGCAGAAAAAGTATGTAATTATTCTAAAAGCTTTATCAAATGACAGTGAATCATTTACGTAAGATTGATAAAGAAGTTATATAATATGGTCAGAAAAAAATCCCAAAGACAAGGCCAAAGGATATGAAGATAATAGTTCATAGAGAACAAACAAATGTGGGGAATATTCATCTTCACCATAATCACATGATTCATAGGAAGTGTCATTTTTTTATATATATCAAATTAATAATGTTTCCAAAACAAATTTCATAGGGTTTGAAAAGGTACTAGGAAAGCAGACACTTTTCAGACATAACTGGTCTATTGTAAATGAATAGAGAACTCTTTTGCCCTATGGTTGACTCACCAAAATATTTATACTATTTATCATAGAAATTGCACATTTAGAATTCTAAACTCAGAAAACCCTTTTGTCTAAATAAAATTAACAGTCTCAGTGTCCAACAATAAGGGGTTATATAAACTGGATATACCTATAAGACAGATTATACAACTTTAAAAAATAATTTTCCTGAATAGTGGGAATAGAAGGCATGTAGGAGGCACAGTCCACTTTCAAGGATCTCATGCTCTAACATCAAAAATATCAAATCACGGGGGCTGGAGTGGTGGCTCAGCGGTTACAGCACTTGCCTAGCATGTGCAAGGACTCGTGTTCAAATCCCTGCACCACATACACAACAAAGTATTGGAGCAGTGAAAGCCACATGAAAAACTAAATAAATTTATTTCTCTCTTTCTCTCTCTCTCTCTCTGTCCCTGTCTCTCTTAAAAAAAAAAAAAAATCACTGGAATGGTGACTCAGCGGTGTGCTTGCCTGGCATGTGTGAGGACACGGGTTCAAACCCCAGCACCACATACACAATGAAGTGTCAGAGCAACGAAAGTTACACAAAAAAATGAAATAAAATTGATTCGCTCTTTCTCTCTCTTACTGTCCCTCTCTCCCTGTTTAAAAAAAAAAAAAAAATCACGTGTTCCTCTCTTCTTCTGGTTTAATATATCTGTCCTGCTATGCTAGTGCCTTTCTTCTTCCAGTGCACTGCTCTATGGTTTTTCTTCCCTGTGTTTTTATTTTCTAGGTTTCCAGTTTTTTATTTTCTAGGTTTTCACTTGTATTTTTTTTATTACTTTCATGATTTAATGATTGCTTTTTCCTTTAATAGCAACTATTTTTCAGAGGGGAAAAGATGTTATTCAGTTTTAGATCCTACAAGTTAGAAAGAGATTGGCAAACTGGAACTTGTTCAGAAAAGAAGATTCAAGCAATTAGATAGTTTGAAACCATCTCATTTTAGGAATAGTTGAAGGAAGTGAAAAAAGAAAAGACTTGGGGAACATAATATTTGTTTTCAACTATAATAAGAAAAACATCACCCACATTTACTCTGTGCAGGTTGCTATAATAAGTATTTAGGTATACAGTCTCATTTAATTTTTCTGTAGTCCAGTGAGATAAGGCAGACTAAGACATTGAAATTTAGAGAAATCACATAGTGACAGCACCAAAATTCAAACATATCTCTCTATCTGACTCTAGTGTTACTGTTTCTCTGAAGACTGGTTCTGTATTGCTTAAAAGGAAAGAGGAAGGGCGGAGACTATAGAAACATAATTTTGATATACATAAGGCAAAACTCCTAAAGATTAGAGCTGTTTCAAAATGCTAAGCAGAGGAAAAATGAGCATCATCTCACTAAAAACATTTAATTATGAATATATCCTTTAAAGTTCTTTCTTATTTATTACTCTGTAAAATCCCTGGACCTGAATAGAACCCTTCTTCTACCTAATGTTTTGTGGCTTTTTTCCCCCATAAGAAGTCCTGTTATCTATTAAGAGAAAGTACTGCTGTTGGGGATGTAGCTCAGTAACAGAGCACTTACCTTATATGTGTAAGCCCTGGGTTTGATCCCCAGAACAAGGGTTGAGGGGAAAGCATTTTTACATTGACTTTAACAGAAAACAAAACTATGAAGCATTTGGAAAACCTTTATGTATGATCATTTTTGTGTTAATCATTGAAGAGTTGTAACAAAGGAATATTCGTTGTTTTAAAAGATAGGCTTTATATTTCTTTTTTTTTTTTTAAAGAGAGATGGATAGTGAGAGAGAGAATTAATTTTATTAGTTTTTCATATGACTTTCATTGCTCAGACACTTCGTTGTGAACATGGTGCTGGGGTTCAAATCCAGGTCCTCGTGCATGCCAGGCAAGCGCAGAAACTGCGAAACTGCTGAGCCACCACTCCAGCTCCTCTTTTTTTTTTTTTTAAAGAAGAGTGAGGGAGAGAAAGAGAATCAATTTTATTTTTTCAATCTGGTTTTTATTTCTCTGACAATTGTATATGTTGCTGGGGTCCTTGGGCTTATCAGGCAAGCGCTCCAACTGCGAGTCACCACTCCAGCCCCAGGCTTTATATTTCTAAAAAATGAATTATTTAAGCCTTTTGTTCTCTGTTTATATGCAGTAAATTAGTTATTATAGTTGCTGCTGTAGTAATCAAGTTTATCATATATTAAGGGCAATATGTATGGCTTCTATAGCCCTCCTCTATCAGCAAGTACTGGTAAAATAGACTGGTCTAATTATTGGGAAAAATCCAGAACTAAGCTGAGGCTGAATTGTGGCTGAGTGAGAAGAAAGAAGAGAACAGCAGTGGGAGCTCAGTTAGCACATGCAGGTTCAGCAGGTTAGATTTTGCCAGTCTGTAGTTGTTTTTAACTTTGGTGCTTCTGAAGGTCCTGGGAACCAAGTGTGGACTGATTGTAGCTAAGAGTTGAATCTAAAGTGTGTGCTTATTCCTATTTCTTCTTCTAGTTAATTTAATTCATTTTTTTGAGAACATTGACTGTATATATTCTATGTTCCAAGCTTTGTGTGTGAGTACTAAGGATCAAAAAATGAGAGTTCACTCTCTAATGAGATCAGCCAGTCAGCAAATACTAAACCTTGATTGTGTACTGAGCATCACACTAGATGCCATAGATAGAGAATTAAACATCTTATGTTTATCCTATGCCACTGGTTTTTTTGTTTTTGTTTTTTTTTAAGAGAAAGGAACAGAGAGAAAGAACCAATTTTATTTAGTTTTTTTCACGTGGCCTTTGTTCCTTAAACACTTTGTTGTGTACATGGTCCTGGGGTTCAAACCTGTGCCCTCACACATGCCAGGCAAGCGCTGTAACCGCTGAGCCACCGCTCCAGCCCCTTGTTTTTGTTTTTTAAAGAGAGACAGGGACAGTGAGAGAGAGAAAGAGAGAGTCAATTTCATTTAGTTTTCCATGTGACTTTCGTTGTTCTGACACTTTGTTGTGTTTGTGGTGCTGGGGTTAGAACCTATGTTCCTGAGCATGTGAGGCAAGCGCTGTAACATCTGAGCTGTACCACTCCAGCCTTGCCACTGTTCTTAAAATATTTAATGGGAAGATAGGAAAATAGCAACGGCACATATAAACAGCAAAATTTTAAGAAACTTTTTTTCTCAAATAGACTGGGTTATGAATATCAAAGCAGCTTAATCTAAGTATTAGTTTTTAAAGGTAAAATGGGTGTAATACCACTTAGCTAATTATAGGGTAGTTGTGAGAATTAAATGAAACATGTAAGGTTCTTGGTAAGGTGCTTGATTCATAAGCACTCAGATGAGTTCACAGCATCAATGTCCATGATACAAAAGTAACAGAGGAGGGAATGATAATGATTAACTCATGATGGATGAAGAGAGTTCAAGGCAAGTTCCATGAGAGAACATCTGAACTGGATTTAAGACTATACAGAAGCTGCATTAGTAGGAAAGGTATTCCACAGAAAGATAAACAAAGTGGTAGTGGAGAAAGTAGCAGTGAGGTATGTTTTAGAAAGGGTAAGCAGCTTGGTTTAGTCTGACTGTAACATATGAGGGTGCACCAGAGAAATAGGGGACTAGAGAGATCACAGGGGCAAAATTGTGGGAAGGTCATGTATACCCAGGAAATTGCACCTTTAGTTGCCTTAATTCAGGGTAAAGTATGGAGAGAGATTATCAAAAAACAACACTTCTCCTACACACATCCTCATTAAATAAAATTTAGGCATATCAAAATTAGGGAGGTTTATAGAAAGCATATTTTGCTTAAAACAAATCCATAGTTTAAGTTATGGGAAGTTGAACTTTTATTTTTCTTTTTGGTACTGGGGATTGAACCCAGGGGTGCTTTACCCCTGAGCTATATCCCCAGCCCTTTTTAAAAATTTTGGAGTCAGTGTCTCACTAAGTTGTTGAGCATCTTACTAAGTTGTTGAGGCTGGGTTCAAACTTATGATTCTCCTGCCTCAACCTCCAAGTTGCTGAGAATTTTGATATACGTCTATGTAATTCTAATTGTGTACCATTGTTTTGGATAGCAGGAAGCTATTGAACAGCTTTATGAAAGGGAAACATTCCAAGACAGACATAGAGAATGACTTCCTCAATAGGACTCCTAAGGCTCAGGAAATAATACCAAGAATCAAACAGAAAAGCTTCTGTACAGCAAAGGAAACAGCAGCATGAAGAGAGAACCTGCAGAATGGGAGAAAATCTTTACCAGCTACTCTTCCAACAGAGAATTAATATCTAGACAATATAAAGAACTCAAAAAACCCCCACCAAAAATACAATAATGTATTCAATAAATGGACGAATGAACTAAACTGACATTTCTTTTTTTTTTAACTAACATTTCTTAAAAGAATTACAAGTGGCCAACAATTATATGAAAAAGTTCAACATTTTTAGCCCATCAGAGAAATGCAAATCAAAATTCAGTGATATTCTTTCTCGCTCCAGTCAGAGTGGCAATCATCAGGAATACAATAATGTTAAATGCTGACAGGGAAAGGGGAACGCTTAATACCACTGATGGGAAATCAGTATGGAGGTTCCCCAAAATACAAACGGCCAGATGTGGTGGTACAAGCCCGTAATCCCAGCGATTTGGGAGGCTGAGGCAGGAGGATCACAAATTGTAGGCCTTTGCAATTTTAACAAGACAGTGTCTCAAATAAAAACAAAGTCTGGGGGTATAGCTTGGTGGTAAAGCACCCCTGGGTTGGTATGGCATTTGGGAGAAAATAATAAAGAAATAAGCCCACGTATAAAAAGGAATTTAATTTATTATGAAAAGAACAAATGAATTAAAGGGCTGAAATAATATTGTCAAAATGACTATACTGTCAAAAGCATTATATAGGTTCAATGCAGTTACTATCAAAATTACAATAATGTTCTTCACAGAAACTAGAAAAAAAGCAGTTATGAAATTCATTTGGAAAAATAATAGTTCCAGAATAGTCAAAGCAATTCTTAGTGAGAAAAGCGAATCAGAAGGCATCATAACACCAGACCTCGAATTACACCACAGAGCTGTAAGTAACAAACAGGATGGTACTGCACTAAAAAGGCATGAGACCAGTGGAATAGAACAGAGGACACAAAGACAAACATAAAATTATCTGATGCTGGGCAAATGTTTGATAATTCATTTGAAGCATTTACATTGGTGATGGGCATATAGTAAGATTTAGTAAATATTAGCTGTTATTGCTATTGTTGCCATAATTGCTCACACCATGAAGTCTGGTACAAAATGATTGGATAAGTCTAGTTTTTTTGTGGGGAAGGGTACCAGGCTTTTAACCTAGGGGTGCTTGACCACTGAGCTACATCCCCAACCCATTATTTATTCTGAGATAGGGTCTTAATGAGTTGCTTAGGGCCTAAGTTGTTGAGGCTGGCTTTGAACTTGCACTCCTCCTGCCTCACCTTCCTGAGCTGCTGGGATTATAGGCATGTGCCAAAACACCCAGCTAAGTCTAGTTAAATTGCTGCTTTGCACTCATTCCATAAGTAGCAAACTTGTACTGTTTGAGACAATCTGAAGTAATTACCATAGATAATCTCAGACACTTTTTCATTATCTGTGTTACTCTGAATTTACGAATTTATTTTTTCTCCTCTTCCTCTGTCATGCTGGAATGTAAACATGAGAAACAGGGGCATTACCTGGCTTTTTCACTGCTGTAACCCCATTAATCAGTTGATTCCAGAGTTGTAGATAATCCTTTAGAAAGATTTATTAAATAAGTAAATGAAAAATTTTTTTATTATTCTTGTCAGTGTTTTCTGATAGGCATATATGACTATAAATCATTGCTTTCAAACTAAAAATTGGAACTGACATTTACTGACTTCAAATGTACATTTGTTTGTTTTATAAACCTAGTTGTAACTTTCCTCAATGTGGAGTAATCACACTGTCTTTGCACCTGCACTTTGTCGGAAATATGAATTGTTTTTAGCATTGAAAGTTTTACTACCACCATAATGCATTACATAACTCCTATACCCAGGCCTGGCAACACATACCTGTAATCCCATTAACTTGGGAGACTGAGGAAGGAGGAGCATAAGTTTGAATCCAGCCTTGGCAACTTAGTGAAATCCTGTCTCAAAATAAAAAATAAGGGCTAGGGATGGAGCTCAAAAGCACCCTTAGGTTCAATCTCCAGTAGCAAAATAAATAAACCCAAACAAACAACAACAACAACAAAAATTTGAGTTACCCCGCACAAACAGCAAAGTAAGAATTTCAGTACAATTGTTGTCTCTAAAGGTGTTCATCAGTTGGAGCAAAAAAATATAAACTATTGATTTTATAGGTGATTTTAAATTGTAATTTAAAAATATGACTTACGATATATTTTGACTCTTGTTTTGATATTGTACTTTGATTCTAATTCTGTTTTTACTGTTAGCTTGTTTTGTGACCCTGGACAAATAGTATCCTTTCTCTTGGCCTGTTTTCTCACTGATAAAATGTTAGGTTAGATTAGATGATTCTCCTGTTTTATTCTAGAGGTTCAAAAATGTTGATGACAGCCAGGTACAGTGAGTGGTACATGCATGTAATTCCAGTGGCTCGGGAGGCTAAGGCAGGAGGATAGCAAGTTCAAAGCCAGCCTCAGCTACTTAGGCCCTAAGCAACTTAGTGAGAGCCTTTCTCAAAATAAAAAGTTGATAATGGACTGGGCATGTGGCTCAGTGGTTGATCACTGCTAGGTTTAATCCCTGGTACAAAATAAATAAAATAAAATATGCCTCAAGATCTTCTTTTAAAAATGTTGGTGACATTTACAAACACTAATTGTGATGTGTGATTGTCAGAGAATCTAGTTCACTTAAGATCCCAAGTTATTTCAGCTTTTCTTAAACCTCCAAAATTGTATTTCTCACATTATATTTCCTTTTCAATACATTTTTATTTAACTGTGGCACATGCTTGTGCTGCTGTATCTCTTAGGTAACTGATAGATTTCATGACTTGTACTGATTTCAGGGTCGTTGCATGATTTGGGTGTCATGTTTGTGTAATATCCTGAGTCAAGATATAAACTGAGTCACAGTCATTATCTAGGGGATTCTCTATCCAGGCTAAGGAAGAGATATCCAAGGAATGTAAATGAAAACTATAGGTAATAGCAGAGCCAAGAGGGTCATTGCTAAAGATGCTTATACTGAGTTTTAGGAAAGGCTAGGAAGAGTTAATGTTTAAAGAGGGATTTAGGGGCTGGAGTGGTGGCTTGGTGGTTACAGCACTTGCCTGGCATGCATGAGTACACAGGTTCAAACCCCAGCACCCACGTACCCAGCTAAGTGTCAGAGCAACAAAAGCCATGTGAAAAACTAAATAAAAGTTGATTCTGTCTCTCTCTCACTGTCCTCTCTCTCTCTCTCTTTTTTTTTTAAGGAGGGATTTAGGTAGAAAAGCCATATTTGAAGTTGAGTCAACCACAATATGTGCTCAAAATAAAAAAGCAGAGAATCATTCCTTTATTTTGCTTAAATGTGGAAATTTTCTGTTGTTTATTTTGGGTTCATTGAATTCTAATGGCAGTTTATTTAATAGAGTTACCATTGTTAACTTGGCAGAATTTGCTGTCCCATCTGTGTCTTACTGTGTTTTGTTTTCCTCCTAGGCAGCCATCATTAGTAGAGTTCAGTGTAGGATTGTGGCTTTGGATCTGCGAAGTCATGGTGAGTGAAGTTCTTAATTGGCAATTCATTTCAATGACATAGTCACCAAGTCTTCCCCACCACCTTTTTTTTTTTTTTTTTTTTTTTTCTCAAGAGAGAAGGACCATGAAAGAGAGGGAGAGAGGCAGACAGAATCAACTTTTATTGAGTTTTTCACATGGCTTTCGTTGCTCTGATACTTAGTTGTGTACGTAGGTGCTGGGGTTTGAATCCGTGTACTTGCACAGGCCAGGAAAGCACCATAACTTCCGAGCCACCACTCCAGCCCAACCAAGCCCCTTTTAATAAACTTAAATATTATAAGATAACCCAGCATACTCCTTGTGGACGTTCTGGGGAAAGTCCTAGCTTGCATCTAGACTTCTGTAATTTTCTTCTTCTTTTTCTTTTTGGAATCAAGGATTTAGCCGAGGGGCATTTAACCAGAGCCACATCCCCAACCTCGCAAAGTTGCTTAGGGCCTTGCTAAGTTGCTGAGGCTGGCCTCGAACTTATGTTCCTCCTGCCCCTGCCTCCTGAGCCACTGGAATTACAGGCATGTGCCACTGCACCTGGCTGTAATTTTCTTCTTTAGAATGAGTGGCTAACCCTGAAGATTTGTCTGTAATGTAGAGAATCCTTGCTAAATTCATCACATAAAATCCCCATTTGATTGTCAAACTTAAGATTTTTGTTTTTTAAAGAGAGAGAGATAATGAGAGAGAGAAAGAAAATTAATTTTATTTAGTTCTTCATATGATTTTCATTGCTCTTTCACTTTGTTGTGTGTATGGTGCTGAGGTTCAAACCCACATCCTCATGCATGCCAGACAAGCACCATAACCACCGATCCACTGCGGCAGCCCCTCGTTAAGATTTTTTTTTAAAGAATATTCTTGATTTTATAATTCCTATCCTTGGGGATTTTACTTTTAAAACATTTTCTTTTTAGGTGAGACAAAAGTCAAGAATTCTGAAGACTTATCTGCAGAAACAATGGCAAAGTAAGTAAATATTGGTTGCTTATCATGATTATAAATAGATTTACATTATCACTCTTGATAAGATTGTTGAATGATAATTAACACTGAGAAAATTTTACTTCTATCTCCTCTGCTTTTGGTTTATTCTTACTACTTAATCTTGAAAGAAACATCCATCTTTATTGGTAAATTCAGTGTGATGGTCACCATGTAAAACACTTGGAATTTATTCAAGTTTAGTTTGTGTTAGCTTTTGAAAAGTTTTCTTCTGTTGATGGAATTGAATAGAATCTGGATATCTGTTTTGGACCCATGCTTGGAAAAATAGTTGAATGCAAGAGGCATTGAGAGTATGTTAAGGCAGGTATCCTGTCTACATTCTTTGTCTAGTGTCATAGATGAAAACAAGGTATTAAAGAATAATTTTTAAAAAGCCATGGACAGGGGCTGGAGCGGTGGCTCAGCGGTTTCGGCGCTTGCCTGGCAAGCACGAGGACCTGGGTTCAAACCCCAGCACCATGTACA